>JAUKPP010259417.1:0-11996 GCA_032273245.1 Phyllaplysia taylori
CAACTTACAGGTAAGTCTTGCTTAACTTTATTCATTCTGTACCAAACTCCATTTATGGTGTGGAATCACACTCGAGAGTTCAAAGACATTTCACGGAGCCCTGTGAGAGGTCTTATATGTTCTTAGATAGATTGAAGGAGTTTTGTATTGTTGTGCAGAAAGAAGAATGCTCTACTTCTTGGTCTACTAGATTTTTTTGTTAAAACGTAGCGAATGTGCTTGCATTCGTCCATCTTGCTGTTTTTAAAATCGCCTCTATAGGAACACCGGAACTGGCAGCCGCTGACGAGGCAGCTCCGCGTATGCTGTGTGCACCAAACACTTGTGTGTCAACACACGACACAGTCATAATGTCTCGAATCCACCGAGATATTGTGGCCCTAGTCACCGCTTGGTCTGGTTTGAAGTAGGACAAGAATAATTGGTCATTTGTCCTTACATCTTTTGTTTTTGTGAGATACGCTTGAAGTGTTTCTACCACACACAATTGACTGTCTTTCTCAAAATTTGCAGATTCCAAAATTGGATTCTTAGTGCCTTGCTTCAATTGTTTTAGATTGTCAGGAAAGCAGATAATCAGCTTTTCGTTACAGAAATTTATGTTTCTTACTTTTATCATGTACACCGTCTGACACCTTTGGGCGGATAGTAAACCCAATAGCATTGCACATTTTTGGGTCAGATCTTTTAATGACATTCTATTTGAAGGTCCTTGGCTTTGGAGGTATTCAAGGACAAGACTGACATCCCAGGTTCCAGTATACTTTGGTGCGGGGGGTCGACTCTGTTAGAGACCCTTCATGAATCTTCTAACAACTTTGTCATTTCCAATGGATGACTCATCGTCAAAGAACGTAAAGGATCACAGCGCACTTTTGGCTGTGTTGACTGTGCTGTAGCTGCTTCCTGCCTCATACATAGCCGACAGAAACTCCAGGACTAGGTTGACATCTGACCGAAATGGATCTCTGCTCCTTCCACTCCAAAATTTGATCCATTTCTTGATGTACGTGTAGTATTGTGATTGCGTTGATTTTCTCCACGAGTTGAGGATGATCTTTTGAGCTTGCTCCGGAATGCCTCGCAGTGTGAGGGCTCGCCGGACACTGGCCATGCACTCAGTCTCATCATCATGATGATGGGATGTGGTCCTTGATGTACTGGATGTTGTAGCAAGTTGCAGTTCTTGGGTAACAGAACCGGAGGGAGGTATAGTAGCCACAGCAGTTTTGGAAACCATGGTAGTTGTGAAGGCCGGCAGGGTGTGATCAATGTTCCTTTGCTCCTGTCTTGTTCTATTTTCTTCATAGTTCGAGGTAGCATTCGGAAAGGGGGAAAAGTGTAAAATTCAAATGCCCATTGATTTGAAAATGCATCAATTTTCCACGCCCCCGGTTCTGGTTTCGATGAAAGAAACTTTGGTAGTTTTGTATTTTCTGCTGTTGCAAATAAATCTACATTAGGTTTATTGAATATTTCCTTTAACCTGCCAAACTTTCCCCCGTCTAGTGCCCAGTCTGTGACATTGGAAATATTCCCGCTCCGATATTTTGTTTTCTTGGTATAAAAAACCCACGGAAATCCACACTTTCCTTTTGAGTGCCCATTGCCAAATTTGTGTAGCTATTTCGTCGCATTTTTGTGACTTTGTGCCGCCATAATTCTTTATGTAAGGAACAGTAGTGGTATTGTCAGTGTGGACTTGGATATGGCAATCTGTGCAACCATTTCACAATGTTTCCAGACCATTAAGGACAGCCTTTAGCACATTTATGTGCAGACTTTGCTTGTCCTTGGACCAAGTCCCTTGAGACTGGTCAGCTTCTCTCCATGCACTCCATCCATTCAATGAGCTGTCACGATACTAGTGAACAGTCGGGTTTGACAGCAAGAGCATTTTGTAAGAGGACAAAATATTGTCACTCCACCACTTTATCTCAGCTATAGCTGTCTGTGGTAATGCCATCTTTGCATCAAAATTGTCTTGCGATGCTTTCAGAGCATTGCTCTTTGCCCTTTCCAAATTCTTAATAAATAGGAGAGCATGTTGCACCCTTGATTCTGCAACCACAATAATACCAATCATCCTGCAAACATCGTGGATGGCACAGACTGAGTTCTCTTCATAAGGAGATTAACACACACCAAAATGTCTTGTTTACGCTTGTTGGTTAAAAAAGTTGTCATGCTATTTGTGTCAAAGCAGAATCCCAAATGTTCTAATTGCGTCACTGGGTATAGAACTGATTTTTCAGTGTTTATCTTAAAACAAAATATAGAGAAAAGATTACAAGTGAGGGCAATACCAGCTTCACATTGCTTCCAAGACTTTGCAACTATTATGATATCATCAACGTAGCCACTGACTACAATTCCTTTACTTCGCAAATGAGCAAATACACATTTTGTCAGTTTTGTGAAGAGCCTGGGAGCGGGGCTCAGGCCTTGAGCAAGGGCATTAAATTGCCAAAGCTTATCATCCCACAGAAAACGTAGATATTATCTGTCTCTGTTGTTGATGGGGTCACTATAAGCGTCTGACAGATCGACTGATGCCAGATAGACACCATTCGATATAAGGTCGATGGAGGTAAATATTGTTTCCATTTTAAAATGCTTTTAGCATATAATCAGACCTGCCACTCAATCTCAATGAACAATCAGGATCTGACCAAGAAAAAAACAGGATCTGGAGGAAAAAATCAGGATCAGGATCGAATAAAGAAATATCAGATATGAACTCACCCCAAAAAGATGACAGTTTGTAGCTTCTTTCTTCCATCCGCCATTAGGAAAGTTGTCAATTGTCAATCCAGCTCACAAATTGTGCATTCATTTGTTTTTGTTTTTGTTTTTGTTTTTTGTCCTCGTGTAGACCAGCCTACAGCTGGCTGAGCTTCTTGACCTTGGTCAAGAAAGCTGGTGTGAATTTCTGACTGTGGCAGACTTCTCCTCTGCTGATCAGGCTCATCTTGATCACAGTCAAGTCATTTATGAGCTGTCTGGACATGCTGGCCCTGCTTTCAGTCTTGTTTTTCCTGATGAGGGAGAAAACTCTCTCGGAGTCAGCATTGATGTGAGGCAGGGCACAGAGAGATTTCATCAGAGATGACAGCAAAGGGTACTTTGGCTCCCCAGTGTCACTCTTGAGTGAGGCAATTTTCCCCCAAAGCACATCAACTCTTTCTCCTGCATCTAATTCAGCAATTTGTGAATCCACTTGATACTTGCAGAACTCCATTTCAAGCAGATCCAAACTTCCATTCCATTGGGCTTGAGGCACTTGAAGGTAGAAACCCAGAACCTGATGCTGGCAAAGGACTTCTTGCTCCTGAGAGTGATGTCAAGCACCTCAGCGTGTTCCAGGGCTTCTTTTTGAAGGGGCAACTTGGAGAACACATAGGCCACAGATGAAGAGTAAAATGCACGCACATCCTCGTAGAAGTTGGTGATTGAAGTGTTGAGTGTTGCTGAGCCCATTGCCCTTCATTGTTTCCACGTAGCTGCGGGCATCTTCTCCAAATGTAGATCTTCCCTGTCCTTCTGTTTTGAACGACGCTGATGTTCTAACGTATAGATGTCCTCACATTTTGTGATGGCAGATGGCCTCACAAAGGTGACTAACAGGTCAGTGGCCACTTCATGCAGGCGACGTCTCATGAGGTGAATGAATGGCTCCTCTTTATGCAGGAGCAAGTTTGCATTTATAAATTGTGGCAGCACATAGCGTAGGAAGAGGGCGTAGAGCTTGGATGCTGGATCCTCGAAGAAGGCACAGATTCTGTTGAGCCTGGCTGTGCCTGTGGCAGCAGATGATTTTTCGCTGGCGAAGAAAGCAGACAGGGGCTCCCACTGCTCCAGCAGTCTGGTCACACAGCTGTGAAGGGACAACCAACGGGTGGGGCCATGTTTGATTATTTTCCTTATTGCAGTGCCAGATTCCTTCTGAAACCCTTGGAGCTCTTTCATTCGCTTGCTGCTGTTTTCCAAATAATGGAAGATTTCTATCAGGGTTGACTCCGTTGGACAGCGAAGAGAGTCTGCCCCTTTTTTCGCAGCAATATGAAGTAGGTGACATGGGCAGCCCTGGATGATGATCTCTGGGTTTTCCTTTGTGATGTGAGCAGCCACACCATTTAAATCGCCCAACATCACTGAGGCATTGTCTGCCCCAAAGCTGAGGCAATTGTCCCACGACAGGCCATGTTTCTTGACTTCTTCGTCCAGTGCGCAGAAAATGTTCTCCCCACTTGAGTTGCCTTTTGGTGTTGGCACAGAAAGTACATCAGTCACAACCTTTGTGTCGTTGTGGTACCTCAGTACAATAGGATATAATTGTTCTGATCCTTTGTCGTAACTTCCATCAGTGGCAAGGGAAAATGTCCTCTCCTTCAAGGAATTTGAAATCTTCTCTGTCTTCTCTTCGGCAACTGCGCCGACCAGTTTTCTGGTTTCGGTCCTGCCGCATTTGAATTGTCCAGCAATGGCAGAGTCAGGGAACATGTTGCGAAAAAATGTATTGAGCCTCAATAAATCAAGAATTATTTGAGCTCTCCCTGATTTCTTTGGTCTGCTGAATATGTTTGATATCACTTCTCCCTTCTTGTGTTCACATCTAGAGATAATCCCTCTCTTTAAAAAATTGCAGATTTCATTACTAACCAAATTTTGAAATTTTTCCGAAAACAAAATACTATAGTACTTACTTGGGTTGTTCTTTGAAATCGAGCCTGCAGCCTCTGACCATCTCAATGACTTTCCGGTTGGGGATAAGTTTTTCCCATTCATTAATGGAATTTGCTATATTTCCCCCTTGGTCCTTATTTGCCGTATCGTCATAGCTTTCCTCGCAGTCTTTCCTTGCCTCCACCACACATTCCTTGTCAGTTATTGTCTTCGTTGTTTCCCCCCTCGGGTCTTTTTGTGAAAAATGAAATTGACCTTTCTTGTGTGAGAGGGGACTGGATTTCCTTATCCTTTCCAGTTCTCTCTGGCAACCCCTAAAAAATTGCTCCTTTGTGATTGAGGTTGTCACAAAGTCAAAGGTCGAAAATAAGGACTGAATCGTCCTGCAATGTTATTTCTTTTATTTTGGACGTCAGGTCGTCTCCGGGCAACAGGTCCGTGTTGATGTTTTTTTTCCCCCAGATTCGGATTAATTTCTGGAAATATCTGGGAATTACATGCTTTATTTCATCCCTTCTAACCTGGGTCAAACCCGGGTGACTGACCAAGGTCAAACAAAGTGCGTCCACCATTGATTGAAGCAGACTTTTAGCCTCTGCCGGACTAATGGCTTGTTCTTCGTCTATTTTCTTTATGAGCGCTTCAGTTCAGCTGAGAAGGGCAAGCATTTTTTTTGTAATTGTAACAGAGGACTGCAGTTTTTTTACATGTAGTTTTCTGTCCCTTTCTTGGTTTGGTCTGGGCAGATTTTTCCAGAGTTCTGTGTTAATTTTTGGGACTCCTAATTCAACGTTCTCGAGTGTCACATGCCTCTCTTTTATTTCCTTGAGCTTGTCCGAGGGGAGTTTTTCCCCCGTGAATTTATGTACCAAGCCACAAGTATTTGCATTAACGGGCGGACCTCGTGTGGTATCGGTATCCTTCATAAATTCAAAGCACGTAGCAGCGTCCGAGTCTTTATCTCCCTTGGTCTCTTGCGTTCACCACACACCTGACGGCTCCTTGACCGAGAGCGCTGCGCAGTTTCCTGGCCATCAGGACTGTGTCCTATTGGAATCCATTATCGGACTCCTTAAGAGTGCACTTTTTAAAACTGACACATTTTGGCCTTCAGCAACATTGTTAATTGTGGGAGAAAACTCCACACGTTGCTGCAGTTGCGACAATTTTTTAACCACTTCTGACATGGTGTTGGTTAGAGAGGTCATTGAGTGCCGTAACTCTTTGTCAGTGGTTGAGGAGATAGCCTCACGTGGTCTCTCTGGGCTCACGCCTACTAACTCCTCATTCGCAACATTTGTGGTATCGTCGCTGATACCAACTCAACCTCGGCTTACTGGTCCTTCATTTTCACCCCCCTCAACTTCCTCTAACAGAATGTCATTAAAAATAGAACATGCCATTGTTGTATAGAGGTGTGAGGTTTATACCTAAACCACTGAAAACATTTCAATAGAAAATGAAACATTCATTTTAAATGTACACAATATTTGAATGGTATATAATGTGCGGAAGATTTTGTTTTAAATTGTTTTTCAAGTAGGTTCAGGAAGAGAAAACATACTCCCAGGTGTGAGAATGGACTTGTCCTTCGGCACTGAACTAGGCTCAGTGGCTGAAAATTCAATATTCCGATACTATTTCCGTGAATTTTTTTTCCACGCTAAAAACACAATGAGGCACAAATTTACAATCGCTTTAAGATTGGTAATACACATAAATAATAAAAAAATTATGCCTCTTTAGAAAACACAAGAAACACGGGTGAATTAACACCAAAAAATTCCCCTGGATGTAAATACGTCTTCACGATGTGGGTTAGCCTTAAGCACTGATGTGATTGGCCCGCACGATCTCGAGTGTGATTCCACACTATAAATGGAGTTTGGTACAGAATAATAACGATGAAGTTTAAGCCTTTTTCATGTATGTTTGTACACCAGAATTGTATGCCTAGCCAGACCAAGTTTACTTGACACATTTTATGCTCAACACAGTACATGTATTCATGTTTTTATTTTGTTTACAACAGTCCAAAAATATAGCAAGATTGTCAAAGTGCTCCTAGAAGTAAAAGTAGCCTATGATACAATGTGTCTAAGGTTCTTTGCAAGATGATTAAAAATTATTTGTCTGATATTTTGAACATATTACATCGTTCTCTAAATACTTAAGTTGAAATTATTTTTTTAAAAGACATTTTCCGTTTATATTTTTAAAAATTCTCTATCACCCAAATATTTGACTCATGACCACAAGAAATGCTTTAATTGCTCACTTGTTTTAGCCATTGGCTATCATGTGAAGGCCTCAGAGTAATGTAACAATTTTGGAATCAGTTTTTATTTTCACCAGCGTCTGGTGTAATGATCGGCTCTTTGCCAACCACACTGAGGACAGGTCTGTCATCCTCCGGTTGGTCCACATTATTCCATCTGTCTTTTGGGATGTTATGTCACTTCCTGTTTCCTGTCCTTGTTGGCCCTTGCAGGCAGGGTCGAAGTAGCCCACTTCTAAATTATTGAACTAACAGTGTTACAAGGGGTGTATAGTACCTAAAAACCAAATCAGACCAGTCAGTGGGTTTTTTTCTTTTGAGTACTGTTCACTAAAGTCTTCTTCTTCTCGTTCATCTAAATCGACAATCCAGTCTCTATAGCGAAGGCTGCTGTTCGCTGCAGGTCCTCGAGGTGCCCATAGAGCTTCAGGGCATCTTGCCTAGGGGTAGGCCAGAACTTTCTTCTACCTGCTTTATGTCAAGGATGCTCGTGCAGAACATGATCTGTTGTTTGGCTGGTTCACTGAAGTAAATTTTGGCACTTAGAGACATGTAATTGATATTATTTTCACTGTTCTCACTCCTGTTGCTGATCTCATCTGAACGTAGTAGAATCTGCCTGGGACTAGTACGACTACGATACCAAATGTTAAGAAGAAAGGGCATAGATCAGATAATGTCACATGTGCTAGTGGCTAGAGGCCAGTGCGAGAAATATTTAACTGATGGCGTGGTTACCAGTTTTATGTCCCTTGTAGTTCTGTAAGGTCATTGAATATTGAAGAGACAGGCTGCTTTGAACTGGGTCCCAAGTTGAAAGGGATAAATCTCGGCAGAAAAACGCAGGTATGCTTGTCTGTAACTCAGGTCTTCCACATGATAGATGAAGACTTACGGGCCTGACCGTTACGCTACAGATGCCAGTAATATTTGTCAGCAAGTTATCATATTATATTATGTGAGTTGTTAAAAATGATCATACATGTATATTATATGACTCATTTATTGTTAATGGAATAATATATTATAATCATATTGACATCATTTATTTGGCTTCTCATAGAAATCTCGTTCTGTGGATAATGTGCATTCTTACAACAGTTTACCTGTTACTTGCCTTCTTTCTGTTAAGTGCCATTATGAAAAAATATACTGTTACAAATCATTTAGTTACTTGAAATCCAGCAGTCGTTTTGTTATTGTGTGCTTCAGCTGGAGAAACTGTCTTTGTGTGAAGATCGTTAAAAAATTGAAAATGATCCATCACTCCTCAGGAAAAATTATGACTGTTGAATGTTATAGATAAAAGAGGCCCGATGCAAGATGTTTGTGTCACGTCACACATATGATTATGTTATTAATGTTACATATATTATGGTGCATATGCTGTATTTAACTGTATGACTTGCTAAAACTGGTATATTTTTTTCTTGTGTATGCAGGCATTAGAGAAAGGTTAATGTTAATGTTATATACAGTAGGCTTTGAGGGGACAAATTTTATACTGACTGAGATTGAGAAAGATTCTAGACAGAAAACTCAGAAATTATTTTCATGCATTGACAAGAAATTCATGAATGTCTTGTACTTACACAGTTGCTTTATTATTATGCAAAATAGCCAGTTTGGTGGCATATAGATTTGAGTTGAGCACAAAATGAAATGTGCAAAGTTGTATGTGAGGGTGGCGCATAACAAAGTGAAATGTTGAGGATTTTATGCCCATATCTCTAATCGGCTGTGCTTTTTAAAGTTATATTATTAGTCTGGTATATTTCTGCTCATAGTCAGAAATAAGCATTTTTGCTGCCTATGTATTCAGTTCAAAGTTTACATTGTTGGAAATGTAATGAGAATTTGTATGTTTTTTAGCTGTTATTTGTATTTACTCTGTGTCATGGTACACTATCAGCTGTTTTTCTACAATGTTGAGTATTTCCGTCGCTGCAAGTGTCTCAAAGTATACTGGGAGACTCCCACCAATGTTTTTTTCTTTTCAAAGCTCTCTTTTTGTTTTAAGCACATGTAGTGTAATGAGGTCACTGTATGTTATTGTGTTGTTAGATTAAGAATCTGTCTCGTCATAAAGGCACTGAAATGTGGCGGTCGTCTAGTGGTTAGGCTGCCAGACTCAGTATCTTGAGGTTGCGGGTTCGAATCTGAGCTTGGGCCTGATGTTGTGTCCTTGGAAAAGGCACTTTACATGAATTTTCCTCACTTTACCCAGGTGTAAATAGGTACTTGGCTGTAGACAGCGAAAGATCTTGTTAGTATGTTAGTGTTTGAGCACTTGTAAAGTGGCAGCTTGCACTGTACCCACGTATGCTTTCCAAAGAGTTAAGAATGTTTCTGAATCACTCTGGTCTGCTGGAGTAATAATGATTGTAAAGTGCAAAGAGCCTGCTTTAGAGATAGGGATATTTGGTATAAAAATGCAATCCATTATTTATTATTATTAAATGGAAGGAACACAATGTTTTAGGTTTTGGTGTGAGTTGTGACAGTGTCGTTGCTGGGTTATTTCTTCCATTCATGTAGATCATGTATACATACATCAGTCTCTGATCAGTCCCTTACCCTTTGTTCTATGTCCTCTCATATATATGTAATACAAATTATTTAATGATTCATTATTGGCTTTGCTGTTTGTTTATTTGTTTGATTTGGCTTGGTTTTTGTTACATATCCCTTATAGTGCTTGAAGGTCATTTTAGAGGCACGTTACTTCGACCCGGCGTGTCATGGCCAAACTGGGTTGAAAGAAACTCAACATTCCAGCAGAAAGATGGAGAATATTCATCCAACATGGGGATCGAACTTCCACCCTCTATGTGGTAGACGAAGAGCCTAATTGTTACATCACTGGTGCCAGTTTAGTTAGTTTTTTTTTTAATTGGAGGTGTAGTTGCTGTTCTTGTTTTTTTGTCCATCAGCATTTTTTAGTTTGAGCTAGTGTTTGGCAACTGTATTGTAGCCTGCTCCTTTTGCTTTTTTTTTTAGATATAAAACGAACAGGGATTTAGTGTTTTTTGTGGGTTTTTAAAAAAATTATTTTGCCTGATGTGGCTTTTCATGACAAGAAAAGGCTAAAACAGCCGAGGCTGGTGCCTCTATAAATAACTCACTCCTTACTACTGATTACTACTACTTCCATGCGTGTTTAGTAACCGTGTCTGATGGAAGGCGTGTAATTAAAAAAATATAAATAAAAGGAGAGAGAGAGAGAGAGAGAGAGGGAGAGAGAGAGAGAGAGAGAGAGAGAGAGATGAACTTCAGAAAAAAAAAGAATGCCTTTACTTTCAAATTTATGTCATTATTATACCGCCAAAAATGCTACCAGTTAGTTAAACCTGGCAGAGGGCAAGTTTTGCAGGAAATTTTGTTTGTCGTCGTTGTTGTTTTTCATTTCGACCCCGAGCCTGAGATAAAAGTCTCAGGCCTTGAGTCCTGGATAATTTACAACGGTAGGCCTATACGTATTGCAAAAGTAGTAAACCGGTACAGGGCATCACTTATGGTTTTACAGCTCATTCGACACCAAATAAGAAAAAAAAATTACAGTCGCAATCACAGGGAATATAATATTATAAGGCCAACAAAAATACGGCACATGTAGGCCTACATAGATAGAGTAGTATGGGAAGGGTCAGACCAACCGCCCAAGGGACATAATTATGTTTGCAATTGGGCATGGGCAAATACACGAGCAGTTTTAGAATAGTAATACAGTATCAGTGTATTTATTGGATCGCAACCCGCGCTGTGGTGTAATGGTTAGGCTCTTCGCCTTGCATGCGGAAGACCCTGGTTCGATCCCCGATAGCTGACGATCTGTTTTTTTCCTTCTCAGCCCGGGTTGGCCTGTCATGTAGCCCGTCTCTTAAATGACTTTACAGTGTTGCAGGGGATGTAAAACTGGTAACCAAACCAAACCTTACTGGATCGCCTCTTGACTTGTGCCATTTTGCAGTTGGCAGAAAAGTGACATGAATGTGCTGTTTTGCCCCAAGTGCATTTTGTGCAAAAAATGACATCGTCAGCAGAATGGCGCAAGTCGTGAACTGAGATGTGCCAAACAGTGGTATGCCTTTTTCTAAAAATTGAAATATAAAAACTGCTCAGCGCATTTTAATTTTGATTTTTTACCAAAATATGCCTATACATGTACTGCGTCAGTTGCATTTTGGCAAAACCCTGAGTTATGCCACCATGCAATCGCAGTGATGTTTTACCTCCCTTCCAGCACTGTAAGGCAATCATAGGGATAAAAAGGTCTAATTTGACGTGCTAGCAGAGAGATGGGGTTACTCGAGTAAAGAAATGCTCCAATTAGGTTTCGAACTCCCGTACTTTGCCTGAGGCCAGAGTATAATCACTACACCACTTTGACCTGTGAGATAAGATTAGGAGATTTAAAAAAATCAAACTGCGTCTGTGGTGTGATGGTAAGGTTCTTCGCCTATCACACTTTCATGCAGAAGACCTGAGTTCGATCCCACGTGCGGTAGAGCATCTGTATCTTTCTGTTGGTACTCTTCCAGCTCAACCCCAAGAAGAGCCCGGGTCGGCCCTGACAGGCAGGATCGAAATAACCCTTCTCATAAATGACCTTGCGGTGTTGCAAAAGACGTACGACTTAAGAAAAACAAAAATAGTTGGTTGGTTCAAAGTTAGTTGTATAGAAGCGCCTGCATTTTTGGCTGTCATTGCGGTAATCTTTTCCCTCTACGGTCATTCCATTAATAATTGTGTTTTATCCGTGTGTGATCTATTGAGATTTTTTCCCCTGGATGTACTCAGGTTGTGGTAAGGGAAAAACAGATTAGAAAACATCACGATACGATGATAACAGGTAAGAGTTATCTCTGAAATTGGAATGGTATAGATAGGTAGCCTATAGCGATATGCATAGAACATACACCCACACATAAACACACACCACACACACATACGTACAATTACACACACACACACACACACACACACACACACACACACACACACACACACACACACACACACACACACACAC
>JAUKPP010259439.1:0-11995 GCA_032273245.1 Phyllaplysia taylori
TGGCATGCCAACTTTGAAAGAAATTGGTTATAAATTGAGGAAATTATTCAACTTTTAGAGGGTTCTCTTTTTTTTTGTGACACCCGGTACTTGACAAGTAACATTTGATGTGTTTCATGTTTGTGCTCACAAATGAAGTGTATTTTTGCATGTGTTGAGACAGAGATTGTCAATATTTTACTTGACTGAATTTTTTCAGAGGACATCTGGGGGATGTTGCTGATTTGTCTTGGTCAAGGGATAATCGATACCTGGTGTCCGGCTCAGTGGACAATAGTGCAATTGTTTGGGACATTGTGAAAGGTACGGTACAGAGACGATTGTGGCTTAGTTCTTGATGAACGTTTGAAATATATTTTCATGTAGTTTGATTGGCTCTGCAGCCCTGTATTACATGTTCTTCAGAAAGTTTTTTAACTTGTGCTGTGGAGGGAAAAATGTTTACCCCAGAGTGATTTATTTTTACATTGAAAGTAGCCAATCCAAGTTGGTCATGTTCAGTTCTGTGCTATGACCTTGTAAAATCCTATCAACATGTGTCATTACTGTGTTACCTATATTGCACCCGGGTGCTTGTTGATAGAACAAGATTATTTATTTTCAGTTGCTTGAGTTAAGAATTAGGTTGAAATTTTAGTGGCATTGGTTTATTTTTTATGTTGAAGATGCTCTCGATGGTATCGTCTACATTTTAAAAAGTCATTTATAGTCTGTTACTCAGCAGGAATAATCTTTAATTGAAAGCAGTATCAACTTTTACAGCACGTTTCCCTTTTCACCTATTTCATTAGTTTTAATTCTTGTAATATCATTTTGTCATCAGATCAGAAACTGGCCATATTCAGTGACCACAAGAGCTATGTGCAAGGTGTGGCTCTTGACCCCATGGGAGATTTGATTGCCACTATGAGCTCAGACAGGTAATAATAGGTTGCATCTATATAACGCATTTCCCCGCTTGAAAGCAGGCTCTAAGTGCTTTACAATCAATTATTACCCCAGCAGACCAAGTCATTCAGAAACCTTCTCAACTTCATGGGGAGCATACAGTGCAAGCTGCCGTTTTACTAGCGCTAAAGCACAAACATACGGACAAGGTCGTTCTCTGTCTATAGCCGGGTACCGATTCACACTTGGGTAAAGTGAGGAAAATTTGTGTAATATGCCTCTCCCAAGGACACAACGTCGGGCCCGAGCTGGGATTCGAACCCGAAACCTTCCGATTATAAGTCTGGCAGCCTAACCACTAGACTACCGAAACCTTTTAAATGGGAGTGTTTGTCCTTGTGTTTTGTAATGTCCAAGTCATTAAAAAAAGCAAACAAATATGTTTAATCAAGTTTTATCACCATGTTTCTGCCTATATTTGTTCATAATACAAACGCTTTTCCCTGAAGCAGATAGGAAAAGATGAAGCAACACTGATTATAATCCTCCCTGGCTAGTTATTGAAAATTACAACACATCATGTCCTCAAGTTTGAAATGCCTGCTATAAACCATTCCAACATCATGTATTTGACTATTTTCAACTCAATAATGTAAAGGTTCAGCTTGTAAAGCAGTGAATATTTTTACCTGATTTATTTTCTAATTTTAGGAATTGTGTAAAGGCAGAAATAATCCCTGTGTTGCAGGTGCAAATGATGCAATCTCATGTCTTAGTATAAATGATTAGGATTTAGTAATCAAAGATATTTGTTGTAAAGCTTTTGACTTTTCTTATATGTGTAGTCCACAAGCATAATAAGTAATTCTCCTCTTTGAATGTAAACTGAAGTACTATTTTTTAAAAATTGATTAATGCATTAATTTGGACGTTTTATCATGACAAGGAAAAAGGAGATTGAATTTTACAAACTCTGTTTTCAGGTCACTCCGAGTATTCAATCTGAACTCCAAGAACTGTATCCACAATGTCAGCAAGATGACCCCTCTGGTGATGCCTCAGGCCAATGTAAAGAGTGACACCCAGCAGAACACACCTGATCCCAAACCCAAACCATTCAGAATTTTCCATGACGACAGTTTGCGCTCGTTTTTCCGACGTCTGGAGTTTTCTCCTGATGGCCAGTTACTGATGACTCCGGCTGGCTGTGTAGAGGTTGGCGACGGAAAAATCATCAGCACCTCGTTTGTGTTCAGTAGAGGCGCCTTTGCCAAGTAAGCATTTGATGGAACCCTACAGTTGGAGTATGTGTAGTACAGGGATGGGGATTTTGCGTTCTTTTATGGAAGGCATATATTTAATGGGATAGGAAAGACCTGCTAAGCCTAGATTCTCAGGAAGGTTGCTGTGTTTAAAAAAAGAATTAGTCCACACCCCTGTAAAATCAGATCAGACAGCAATATTGCATTTTAAGACTAAACATTTTCTAGCATAGAAATTATTTGAACATTTCAACGAACGTGAAATTTCCATAGCTTTTGTGAATTCATATTTAGATAATTATGATTTTACATTACAGTGCTCTCATTTCTCAAACTGATCCTTTAGTCGATGCTTTTTATGATGGGTTGTTCCTGTTGTTGATGCAGCGGCCAGTTAGGGAAATCGAGGGTGCTTTTATCCCAAATATCTTGACATGCTGAATACTCAGTACGAGTATTTGGAATGTGCACTAAAATTCTGACTGTTACCAAAGGCTGACTTTTCTTACATATTCAGTTGTTCCACCAAACTTGAACACACAAAGCCCAGTCTCAGACATGTCTAAAGCTACATGCATCACAACTTTTTCCATTTCCCCTCAGACCTGCACTTTACCTGCCAAGTGGAGAGAAAGCCACAACTGTTGTAAGAGTGAACCCACAACTGTTTAAACTCCGACCGGCGCAAACTGATGGTTCAGACAACACTGAAGGTGAGGTATTATTGTGTTATGAGAACTATGTTTCATCCAATAAAAGAAAAAAGGATCATTCAAGAGGTGTTTCAAACAAGTTGAATATGGAGGATTTGAGAGGGATATTACTGTGACTGTAACTGGGAATATGATTGTCTAAGAAAAAGGCTTCTAAAGGTTTAGATATCACTTAGAATCAGGTGTGGAATTGGAATCATACCACTGAATGACTGCAGACACAATGATATGCCTCTCAATCCGCAATATGTATCATGTACAGCAATTTAAAGAATGGCTTTAAAAATCTAGGCATTACACTTCATTCTGTAAGATGAGAAAAATCACCAGTGCCACGGAATATTTACCAGCTGCAAGTTTACTTTTTATCTATTTTTGATGTCTCGGCAACTCAAAACATGTTTACACCATTTACCATATTTTAGGTTTGTATTTTTATGTGCACATTAGTATTAATAGTTTTCTATTTGTTTTCATCAAGGGTCAGGATCAACACAAGAGAAGGAATGGGACAAACACAAATCCTTGTTTTGGTAAGTTCAAAGGGATAACTGAATAACCCTGGTATGGTGAATGTGAAATGTTTGAATCTTTCTGAAGTTTTAGGAAGAGGTATAGATTGTGATAGTACTCTGATGTTGAAAAAGACTTCTTGGCACTTCTAATATTTTATACCTTCTTGCTTTGTGGTGATCTACAAAGTATGAAATGTGAGACTGACATAGTACTTGGGGAGCTCACAGCTTAGAAATTGATTTACATTGAGGGTAAGTTTAACAGACCTGCCACCCATTCCGATTTAGGCGGAATCATTCCGAAAAGTTGTGGATTTTTGAAAAAATTCGGAAATTACGCTCCGTTCCCGATTTTTCCGAAAACTCTAACCGACCGTTGAAAAAAATTGATTTTTTTCGTTTAGATTGGTTCTTCACGGAAATTCGTAAAACTTTTTTATCGCTTTGTTTATTAGTTTTGCACAGGTTTATGTTTTTAGTTAGTGATGTGCGATTAGTTGATTATATATAATATCGATATCGGTAAATCCCGTCATTTTACTTGGAAAAGCTCTTTGTTTACTATTAAAATAGTAATCGAAAGTATTACTTTTGGCACGATTTTAAATTAACTCACATACATCTTGAAGAAGGCTATGACCAAACAGTAGTTCAACAACAACAACAACAATAATTGTAAATAAATTTGTAAATAGGTGAGTTTTTTTTTTTTTTAAAAACAATTTTCGTGAATTTTGTGTTGATACGCATGTGTATTCCTTTTTCTTCTTCTCCAAAATTCCGAATTTTGGTTGAAAAAATACAGATTTTGGGTGCTAAGAGGGTGGCAGGTCTGGTTTAATGTTTCTATTAACTTATTTTGCATTCCCAGATGCCACCATTTTGGTTCACAGGAAGTAGTGTCCCAACAGAAATGTTGATGTCACAAACTGTCATTTTCATTGCTTGCAGTTTTCTGGTTTATTATTTTCCAGATTTTTCTTCTTGGCTTTCACATGCCTAATATTATTGGTTGGAGTGTATATCCAAAAAGAAATGGATCAAATAATTGCTTGGGGATTTAATAAAACTTTTTGACTCTCTCCAGCCTTCCTTATCGAGCTGTTTTTGCCGTAGCATCAGAAGATACAGTGATTATCTACGACACGCAGCAGACCATGCCAGTGGGCTTGTTGAAAAACATCCACTATCATCAAATCAGCGACTTGTCCTGGTAAGAACAATAAGAAAAGTTTGGTAGATTTTTTAAATGAAGGATCGTGAATGATCTTGAGGAGAAAAGACATTTTGTTTGTGTGTAAAGAAACTTAAAAGAAAGAAAACCTTGAGGAGTGGAGATAGGATTTGTTCTCTAGGTACAGACTTATGAAAAAAAAAGAAAACATTGTAAAGAAAACGAACTGATACTGGAAAAACGAGTTCAAACTTTTATCCAAACTTAAGTATTGTCACTACCTCCTGAAAGTCTAATTTGCCCTGGATAAAATGTGAAGTTGTAGAACATCAGAAAATTTAGTCATAGTTTGTGTGAAGGACATGCTGTGACTGTTTACAACTGATTCCTTTGAAGATGAGAGTCAATGTGGTCTCGGCGTTCTGGAATTAAAATTTAGTAATTTATTAGCTCTTCATGTGAATTGCTTTCTACGTAGGTGTTTTGCAATTTTCTAGAAGGGACAGTAAGTTGCTTTGTTTTATGGGAGAAAGAGATGAAAATCATAAACAGTTCTTGAAATAATAATAATAATAATGATAAATGACTGTATATAGCGCATTCCCCGCTTGAAAGCAGGCTCTATGTGCTTTACAATCAATTATTACCTCAGCAGACCAAGTCATTCAGAAACCTTCTCAACTTCATGGGGAGCATACAGTGCAAGCTGCCGTTTTACAAGCGCTAAAGCACAAACATGTGGACAAGATCCTTCTCTGTCTATAGCCGGGTACCCATTTACACCTGGGTGAAGTGAGGAAAATTCATTACATGATTTTGAGCCTTTAGTAAGATTGCAAAAAGGCAGTCATTGGCTGGTTGCCGCCAGGATTGAACTTTCCATACCAACCTGTAGTGCATGGTTGGATGGAGAGTAATGCCATGTTAAGTTCAATGTCAGAAGTAGCCTACATGGTACAGAGTTGCCAACCCTTACAATTTTCTCGTGAATCTCATGAGTTCTATTTGACTTTCCTGCTGTCACGAAAATAATTGAACTCAGATTTGCTGGGTAGATCTCAAGACTGACAAATGTTTTGTGGGTCTGGGGTCGTCATGATCCATTATTCTTAGGTAAGAGTAGGCTAATGACTAAATGACAATTTTTTTCTCCGAAGTCTTAAAAGAGATGGTTTTCATAGTAAATTTTCACTGAACACTGATCTGCTTGGCCACTGTTATTGTTTGATTTGATTTTGACGGAAACATGAGCATCGATTGTTTCTTTATTCAACATTTAATGTCTTGCAAAAAAAAAAAAAGGAGAATCTCGCTAAAAGAATATTGAAATCTCACTAAAATTTTGTTCGATTTGATTTTGACGGAAACATGAGCATCGATTGTTTCTTTATTCAACATTTAATGTCTTGCAAAAAAAAAAAGAAGGAGAATCTCGCTAAAAGAATATTGAAATCTCACTAAAATTTTGTTTTGAGGGTTGGCAACTCTGATTCTAAGTTACGATGTTTGACACGGTTCGTATCATGTTTCAGGTCAAGTGACGGGAAAGTGCTTGTTGTGTCCTCCACTGACGGCTTCTGCACCATCGCCACATTCGAAGATGGCGAGCTCGGGGAAGTGCACGCCAACCCTATAGATTCCATGCCAGCTCAGATACCCGTGTCAAAGGTGAGAAAGACAACTTTGTTGATGCTTCAGTCAAACTTAATCGAACCTCCTTTACTGCAGCACATAATGGGTTATCAGTGAGTGAACGGGACGCATCTAGGGATGGTGAAACATAATCTTTATTTCATATGGGATTTTGGTTTACTATCTCTTTCTGAATACTTTTGACAGCACAACCCTATTGATACTCTACTTTTATTTCATTTCTTTGACAACGATTATTGCTCAGCTTGCAAAATACTCCAAAAATGCTCATTCGCTTTGTCATAGAAAAAGTGCACAAAAAAAGTAAAATGAATTTCACACATCGCTTTTTGATCACTTATTGAGAAACTCTCTGACTGAGAGACTAGCTCTTCAATGAGCTGTGAAGTTAGCAACGAGAGCATTAGAGCCAATTTGGGATGATGATTCATACTTTTGGCTCATAGACATCGTATTTATTAAGTTTCTTTTGTTTTATGAGTTTTGATGTGATGAAATGGTTGTGTACTGTGCGCTCAGAGTCTACTTGAAAGTAAAGAAATGGCAAAAGTATAATTTTAACGTTACACAATAATTGAAGCCAAGGTCTTCAAGTACTCAAAGAGTTTATGACATACACTGTTCTACCAGAACCACCTTAACCTACTGTGAACTAAAAAAAAAAATGCAGCACCTTTGTCTCATTTTTGGTGGGAATAGAGAAGACATTATTGTGTCAAAATGCATTTAATACCTGTTCTTTATTTATCTTTCAGAGCACAGGTTGAAAGGGGTATACTACCATTTTATTCTTCATAATTTTTACATAATTTTTCAATGCACTACTCAGCAAATTTTTATCTCTTTGGCCATGAGGATGTTAACGTTAATGGCAAACCTTTCTATCCCTGGCATTGTTTTGCCATTCATGTGGTCACAGACTGCCCTTTATTGGAAATTTTGTTTAATCTAAGTTAATCAATATGGTACCTTTTTTATATCACAGGGCAACTCATCAAGGAAACAAGCCACGTCGGGAGAGACGTCAGCGGAGAAATCATCGGGCACGGGTTTGCCCTTCTCCCGCTACACCTCTCCGAAAGAGAAGAAAACAGCGGAGAAAAATGTACAGAAACAGCCAGAGCCTGCGAGTTCTAACGAAAGTTCTCAAAAGTCTGAGAACAAAGAAGGAAACAAGACATCACAAGCCCCTCAAAGTCCCCCATCACAGACAGAAGGTTCTGGAGCTAATACAGAGGTCAAAGGTCACACTGGGTCCCCTGAGTCAAGCAAATCTGAAGTCTCTCAAAAAGTCGAGTCACTCACCATTAAAGACTCGGACAACAAAACCTCATCAGAAAGCAAGAAAGACGATGCTAAAACTTCAGAGGCGCCTAAAAAGAAGAGGGCTCAGTTGACAACCATCAGCTTAAAGAATTGAAAAATGCTTCTCATGGTTTTATCTTCATAGTGTATAGATGTAGGAATTGTATTAATTTGTTCTGTTTGGATGTGTTTCAAGGAGGGACTCATGCTCCGGGGGGTTGGAGGATACTCTGATGTGGTCTGCTCCTTCTACTTCTTAAGTGTTCCTATTGTCCTAATCTATTTCCTGGTACTGAATTGATTGTACAGAGTTGATTGTGCTGTTTAACCTCACCAAAAACAAAACTAAAAAAAGTATGTTTTGATTTCAAGTGTGTTGAGAAAGGCTGCGGGAGACAGACCGTAATACGGATGTGTTCTTTTGTGTTATTTCGGTGTGATTCTGTACATGTGATAATTTTATCTTGTTATGTGTTAGCTAATTTCTTTATGCGTAGTCACAAAGGAGCCGTGAACTTTGGCTTTGTGTACCCACATTGATTTTGGTTTGGTTTGTAGTTTTATGTCCCTTGCAACACAGTAAGAACATTTGAGAGATAGGCTACTTTGAACATGCCTGTCAGGGTCAACCCGAGCTGAAAGGGATGAATCCCAGCAGAAAAACGCAGATTGTCCACACAAGGGCGACCTTGAATCTTCCACGTGATTGGTGAATAGCCTAATCATTACACCACAAATTTTTCAAAATTGCTCACAAACAAAAACTATATCTCTACATTCTAGTTCTAGGCTCAATACAATTTAGATTTATACTATCATAAAGACCAACTTTGATGTATATACATTTTATTTCCTGTCAGATTTATGAAGGTACAAATCCAGTAAAATCTGACAGCTAAAAATCCCTCAAATTTGCCATCATAATATTGTGAAGAATTGAATAAGAATAAGACGACTAAAAGATCCTTACTTCAATACAAATTTGTTTATTAATATCAAGCTACAAAAGTAACAATTGACCCTGATGTCCTCAGAGGAGGCAGAAAAGCATCTACTTATCTTGAAGATCGACTTATCCATCAATGATGGCCATGTCCGATTTTTTTACGTTTGAAGGGCGAGATGGTCAATTTCCTTCCATCGCTGTGGTGTAATGGTCAGGCTTTTTGCCTGTCATATGGAAGACCCGAGTAACCTGTGTCTGTGGTATAATGGCTAGGTGTTTCCCCTAACATGCAGAGGACGGGAGTTCGAGGCCCCTGTGTGTGGGGCAGTTTGTTAGATCGAGTATAGCTGTCTGTTTTTCTGCTGGGACAAATGTCCCTCTCAGCCCGGGTTGGCCCTGACAGGCAGGGTCGAAGTAGCCCGTCCCTTGAATGACCTTACAGTGTCCCAAGGGTCGTTAAGCAAAAATCAAAACGACCAAAGACCTGATTTCGATCCCACGCGTGAAGGCTGCGTTTTTATCGGCTGGGAATTTTTCCCTTTCAGCCTGGGTTGGCCCTGACAGTGACGAAGTAACTTTGCAGGGGCCATTATACAAAAATGTTTAAAAATTTGGATTTTCCCAAATATTTGACATTCCATGCCCTTAAAAATCAAAACAAACCATGGATTGAAGAGAAGATGAAAACTATCTTGCTAACACTCACACAATAAGCTTAAGATTACTCTACATAGCAAAAACCTATTTCCAAGCTAGGTCGTCTCACAATCTTTGCCAAAACTAGTGCTCAGACTGGTACCTCTTATGCTTTTGTCCATTTTGAAATTATTTTTCCCCACCACATCAGTGGAATAGAAGGAAGACCAGTGACATACATTTTCACAAAATGGTGCATTGTAAAAAACTGTATGGTTGCATATTTGTAGGAATCAATTTCAAGTCAAATTTGTACATATGAAAAGGCTCAATAGTATGTTGCCAAATTGTGTAAATAAAAGTCAATGAAACGACCAGTTGTGTACCTTCTCATCTGTTTTTATCATGCATCAATGTAATGGAACAATCACGCACCACAACCTCAACAAATCGTATAAAAGTCTCTCATTTTCATGGGCACGGGGAAGGCAGGGGTCCTGTCGATAATTTGCCCATCCCCACATTTGACATTTTTACATTCATCATTAAAATTATGATACATGTATACGGTTTGTTGAAGTTGTGGTGTGTGATTTTTTTTCTCTCCGTGTTACTATACCCCTATCACCACCCTGTTTGAATCTGATTTGATCCCTCACAATACCATCTCCGTTGGAGACCCACTCATCTCCGTATCCACATCAATGTAATGGGAAACAGCAATGGCTGCTTTCTATCATGGCGTTGGCATTGTGCTTCCGAGTAATTTTTAAGAACCCTACAGGGCGTATGCCTATAAAAGAAGGTATAGATAATGTAACTTCAAAGTGGTGGTATCACTGTATCATTTGACAGAATATTTTCAGAAAAAACCGAAGTCAAGACAGGCATTGTTGCATTGAATTATACTACATCATAATTTCAGATTTGATCATAATTGATCACCTTCACCATAAGATTGAAATGTTGACCTGTGGTGAGTTTACCTTTTTTATATTGTGATACTAACACTTTGAAACTTGATTACCTTTTTTTCTACACCTTGTAAGTTATGAGCTTTTAAAACTGTATACAGTGAAACCTCGTCATACCGCCTTCTGCTTTATGCCATTCTCGCATACCGCCTGCTTTTCGCTGTGGTACGGTTTGATTGTTTACTGTACAAAAACAGCGAAATAACTCTTTGTACCGACATCCGCCAGTACTTCACGGCGTACATTTCTTAAGTAATCGTCATAGTAAATAATGCCAGTCATTCCGCCAGCTCAAAACCATTGAAGCAATACAAAACCCACTGTCACTCACGCACACTCTCACTTATGCCTCATTTAGCAAAGCGTACGTTTCACCAGTGTGTCGATGCACGCAATAAGCTCCCTCTCTCTCACCGCATTTCTGCAGCCACGCGGAGAGGTGCGTGACACACCACAAGAAGAGATAACTGTAAATTAGCACATCATGTTGTCTATATGTGTATTGCCTCCTTTGCTCTACTCTGTTTGTTTCGGCATTCTCTCTATAACGTCAACTTTCTAATGGTCCCATGGTTGGCGGTTTAACGAAGTTTCACTGTACGTTATTTTGGGACACCCTGTACATGTACATATGTACGCTCATATTTGAATCTTGACCCATATATAGCATTTGAAACTAATGAAGTCAAGCACAAGAAACTCTTGGATTTGGAAAGTACAGAATGTTAAAATTTTTTACATTTCCATGGAACTTAATACTTAGTGGAAGGGTCATATTGTTACTTTAGTATTAATATTATTATGATTAAAATTCATTAAAAGTTTTTTTTTAGGCCAGGTCTTGTAATCTTAAAGGACCTATTTTTGCGAGTGGTGTTAAAAACTTTCAAGGTAACGTGTGCAATTAATTGTGTAACATGGATATTGGCGGCATAGTGACGTGTGCTTATTTACAAGTTGGCCCTCAGTCACAACTTTACTGTTCCAGGTACATTTTGTTATGAAGACAAGTTTCATTTTATATATATATATATACAAAGTTTTATGGGGATGGCATCGATCGTTTAAGTTTTCTCTGCTTGACTGTATAGTTCAAGTTTGGAACAAGCTCACGATTGTAGAAGACCGGCGTCGTGGTGTAATGGTTAGGCTCTTCGCCTGTCATGCGGAAGATCCTGGTTCGATCCCGATCGCAGACGATTTGTTTTTTATTTCAGCTGGGATTTTTTCCCTCTCAGTCCGGGTTGGCCCTGACAGGCAGGGTCGAAGTAGTCCGTCTCTTAAATTGACCTGACAGTGTTGCAGGGTACGAAAAAACTGGTAACCAAAAAATCAAATATAGAATGTTATGAATCGACCAACTTTTCCACATCCACTCACAATAGTACAATAATGTCCAGTGTCTGTGCTGTCACAATAGAAAAGCGTCTTTCCAAAACTTTCTATTTGCTCTTTGGGAAGTTCCGAGAAAATCAGCCTTTTCACTTGCTTCATATAGCAAAATATTTTTTCTGAAGTTGAAAATAGAGGAAACTATGGGGTTTCACAATACTACAAGTTCAAGCTTGAAAACCAAAGTCTATAGGATAAAGAGGCCCCTTGTGGTCCTTACTCATTTTTCAACTAGGGTGCAAATACCGAGTTTCGGAAAAGGCTCTTCAATTATGCTCTCTTTGCCCATCATGCAGAAGAGGAGGGTTTGATCCCCACTTTGGTTGTGGTTGTTTCCTTCTCTGCTGGGGTGTTGTGTCCTTTTCAGCATGGGTAAGCTACAACAGGCAGAGCTGAAGTATCGTAGTTCACCTCTCATCATAATAACCTTAGTGTTACAAGGGGCGTGAAAATATAAAAATACAGTCGACTCCACTTGTAGCGAAGTCGCTTGTAAAGATCTTCGGACGTAGCGATCTTTTTCCGTGGAACCAGCAC
>JAUKPP010259450.1:0-11995 GCA_032273245.1 Phyllaplysia taylori
ATTTTCCAATAAAGGCCCTGAAGTGCTTGGCCCCTATTTTATATTTCTATTTCGTCAAAACATGAGCATCAGTTGTTCTTTCTGCAACATGTAATGTCTCACTAAAAATTCATTTTGAAAGTAGGCAACCCTGCATTCATTGTCACAATCTTAAAGGGAATCTGTTTTTGCTTTCACAATGAAATAAAGCATTTCAGTATTTTTTTAAATTTTCACATTATACCATTCTGGTAGCATGTTTGTCATAACTAGTTTGATCTCCTTCAAGACTTATGATTGATGTTTCAGGTGCACAACCAAAGGAGAGGAAGACTACAGACCACTGTTTGAGAACTTTGTTCAAGATTTGCTCACAACAGTCAACAAACCAGAGTGGCCAGCATCTGAATTGCTTCTAAGTTTACTGGGAAGAATTTTGGTAAGATCACTTCACTGTTTTGGTGTCCATTGGGGTAGGGGGGGGGGGGGGGATGCTGTGTGTGGCAGTCATTTTGATGCAAAGAATAATGGAGCAGCAAAACATATTATTTACTTATTAGAAATGTTTTCCTCTTTCCATGTTAGAGTAAAAAGAAATTATTGTTCATGAATTACAAAGTTTCAAGTTGTGCTCATAGGACTATTCCCCCACCCCTTTCTTTTTAGTGGAAAAGGAAATAAAAGAATCTTGACTACATAAATGATGGGCTGGGTTTTGTTTTTGTTTTATACATTTTACAGGTTCAACAGTTCAGCAGCAAATCTACAGACATGTCTCTTCGCGTGGCATCTTTGGAATATTTGGGTATTGTAGCAGCCAGGTTGCGCAAAGATGCTGTGACCAGTCAACTCAACCAAGAAGTGATCAGTGACATTGTGCAAAAGGTATGATCACTGTCATGTTTGTAAAGTTTATTGGAGTGTGGGCTCACTTCATGAACACAAATTCACATTTGTTGTGACCTGCCTGGGTTATCTTTTATTTTAAGCAACTGTGAAATTGTCTTGGACTTGGTCCGATCTGTCGAGTAGATATGGCCTGTTCCTATTTATTCCACAAAACAAAGCTTTCAGTATTCTTGGGACAGCATGTGGTTACAGATTGATGGATGATGACAACTCAGAGATGACACAATGAGATGCATTTATATTTTGTGTTGGTGAAGTGGAGGTGGTTAATTTTTTTTGGCTGAGGACATATCCAGAAGTGAAATAAGTTTGGCTCGAGGATGACAAAGTAGCAGTATATAGTATCATGTGTCTATTTATTCTTCCTGTTTCTGCGATACTCTTTTGTGTTGCTCATTATTATTGTCCTTTTATTAATCATTGAATGTAAGTAATAAACATCCTGCGTACCTTGAGTATGCATTAATTTTGGGTTCCTTTTTTTATTTCTGTACAGGTTAGTGAGAATGAAGAGGAAGAGAGCACATCTACCAGGAGCAAAAAGTCTGAGGTAAGGAAATGGAAATCGTAGCATGATGTGGAACAATGGATTTAGGATTTTACCGTTTTTCTCCCCAAGCATAAAAGTTACTCTGAAATCCTTGACTGTTATATTTTGTGTTGACCTGTACAACTTTAAACTTTTCTTTCTGAGTATTAAGATGTTCATGCTAGGCTTCCTATCCATAGAGTTGAACCTGTCTTGGTTTCTTAAACATTGTTCATGTAGCATGAGATGATGTTTTAAGTTGGTGAAAGTGAATTCAATTAATATAAAAAACATAATCAAATTGACAAGAAAAGAAGTTTGTTTCTGTCTATTGATTACATTTCATGACTTCATCTTCTGTTCACAGAAAAACACTCCAGATGTGACAGAGAGACTCCAACAAGCAATGCTGGAATATCTCACCCACAACGCTCAAAGTGAATCAGCATTATTTGTAAGTACCCTGAATTTGCATTACTGTCTAATCCATTAATGCTGCCTACTTTGGGACAGGCATGAAGATAGCAGCATAGCGGACTGGCAGTTTAAGGGAGTTTTGATAATGTTTTCTGTTAAATACCACTGACCCAATGTCAAATCTCACCCCAACTGCTGTAGTATTGTGGCTGCTAGCTGTTGCTGTTTGACCTGTGTACAATCTTTCTGTGGCCAGTGGAAACTCTTTATTCACCTTGAAATCCAACATTGTTGACCACTCTGGTCAACGGGTAAGAGGTGCAACCTGATGTTACAAGCACTTTTTCAGTATCGAGATGGAAAAGTTTTGGCCATGGAAGAGCTGACTGATGTAACTCGCTCTTTAAATGTTCTATTCATAATAACAGTCAAGCCTAATCCATAGAAATGGAGAGCAGTTTGCTTTGAGTTAAAAGGCAAATTTCTTGCAGAACTTCTGAGTGTCTCAGACACACAAGTTGTGTTGTGTAAAACATCTAAAGCTTGATATGATTTGGGGTTTTTTCACTTTTTTGTAAGGCTGATAATAATCGATGTATCATGAGGAAGCTGGCAGCTGTTTATTATGTTCAATTACAATTCTGAAAATAAAATGTTCAGTCTTTGTGTTTTGGGAGAGCAAAATTACCATTGCAATAATTTTTATGGATAAAATGAGCATTTCCGCTTTCACCAAAATATTATTTTTCCCTAAGATCCTTCACAGGACTTCAGATCTGGTCATAATCTCTCTCTCTTATTACTTTGTTTCTCTACAGTTTGCTCGCCAGTTCTACGTTGCACAATGGTTCCGGGATACAACAGTGGAAGCAGAGAAATCACTGAAAGCTCAACATAACAACTCTGGTGATGATCAAGATGAAGATTTCAATGAGAAGAAAGAAGAAACTTCAACTGAAGTGATGCAGAATGCTGAGAAGAGGAAGGCTTTTCTTTGCTCTCAAGTCTCGTGCTCCAAGAAACCAAACGTGAAGTATGTTTAGGAATAATTATTTTCACATTGGTATGCATATAGATCAAGTTGGATAGTTTTAGAGAAAGAAAAACCAAGTAAATCAATACCTGTAAGGGGGAGGGGGGGGGGGTCAAAATATAATTAGAGATGATGGCATGGGGTGTTTTTTTTTTTGGCTCACTTTAGATAGTGGTTACTTGTCTCCACCTCACAGGTATCAAAGTGGCTTAAAGATATCCTTAACTGATTTATATTCTGTATATTTCATTTACCTAAACACACGCTTTCTACAGGCATGCTGGAGCAATGCTTGACTATGACAGTGCCTGCCTTGTTGCAAGATATCTGTCATCAAAACGTCCATTCGCCCAAAGTTTTGACATCTACTTGACCCAGGTAAGTTAGAAGAAAATGCAATTTGTTTGCAAACAACCAAAAGGCCAACTGCTTGAATGTATTGGGTTCATGAAGATAAGATTGTGAATAATAAGTTATAAAACATTGATGCCCTTTGTCGGGTTAGAACTGGAATTCTGGCATCTTTTTCAACTTCTCCTGCCTGATTTCCAATCACCAAGGTGAGAAAGTAAAAAATATATTAAAAAAAGAATCTGTCATCTTTATTCTGTAGCAGCAAAATAAGCCCCAGAGGTATAATTTGTTAATATCACTAGATCAGATTCCTTCACATAGCCTTGGGTAATCTTTCTTTTCAGTGCTGCAGGGGATAACAATTTCGAAGTGATGTGAAAATTTTGTAAGCTAGCCTTTGTTTGCTCTAAATCTTTCAATCTAGATTCTCAGTGTGAAAAGTAATCTAGGTTGTAATTATATTTTTGTTTGTTGTATGTGTTTTTTAAAGTTTACTTGCTTGGTGACAGTATTAATACAGTGGGGGGAGGTTCGGGTTAAGTGTTGTTGCAGACAAAAAAGTAATATCTATGGTCCACCAATTTATACTGTATTTTTTCCTTTGAGATATCAAGAATTTGTTTTGTCATTTTTTTAAACTGGTAAATATGATTCAGTCTATTATTCTGAATGATTATTAAATCATTTAAATCTGTATCGGTATTTCCTTTTAGCACCAGTAAGTCTCTACCATGTCGACTCTCACTCATTTCAAGAGAATCACTACATCCTTTCATGTGTGATGCACATATTACAGAACCCACATTTTATTGTTCCTCTGTTATTTTTCCCCAGATTCTCAAAGTTTTGAGCGAAACAGCAGTTGCAGTGAGAACTAAAGCCATGAAATGCCTTACAGCTGTTGTGGAAGCAGACCCAGGAATACTGGCTCGTGTATGTAGCCTTAACAAATTGCTTTTGTTAATTTGTGTGCCTATATATATTAATGATTTGAAACACTTTCTTCCTCCATGTCTCTCTCAATTTCTCTTTCTTACTCTAGAAGCTGCTGTTGGGTATCATTTGTCATTTTTGCTATAGTAATGCCTTGCTTCAAATCCTAATGGTGGCACCGTTGGGCTTCGACTGCTGATGAGTTTTCCTCAGTGTCCTCTTGAAGAATTGGTGAAAGTCATCTAAGCCGTCAGGGAAACATAGGGACCCTATCTCAATGTCCATGAATGTGTGAGGCAAGCTGACAAAAGGATCTACAGTACTTAGTGTAGGCTGCAAGCTCATTAGGGAAATTCCTTGTGGGGGCAAAAATTATGGATTCTCAAGCCTTTCTTATCCAATTATCTTCCAAAATATTTGCTTAATGTGGATTGGATGGAAATTGTTTATCTTCATAATTTGGCTTTTGAAGAATACATTTCCAACTCCCTATGTGAGTTATTGTTAAGAATGATAGTTATTTATTACTTTTCTGTCTCTTTTATATCTGTAATCCAGAAGCCCTTGAGTTCTTGCCCAATATCTATTCTATACCCCTGTTTCTGAACAAATATGAGTTCATTAAGCTATTGTCTCTAAAAAAGAATTCCCTCCCCATTGGCTTCATTTTTGCTTCAAGTATTCAAAGTCTGTTCAGGAATGGACCTGACTCAAAATGAAAATCTTTTTGTTATACACAATCTGCCAAAAAAAAATGTATGTAAAAAATGCACTCATGTAAAAAGACAGCAGTTTATTGAAATTTAGATGACTTAGAAACTGTTGTATTAAATGTAAAATCTGAGATTTAGACAAAAAGAACATGTATGCAAAATTAGAGTCTCATCCTTTTGATTGTATTTCTTTTCCCCCTCAGATTCTTTTGTTGGGCTCAGTTCGTATGTTGGCACGCAAATTATTCTTTTCTCGTCCCATCTCTCTTCACCTTATTTTCACAAACAGCTTTTTTTTTTTTTTTTTTTTGTAGTTTCATAGAAACAAAACAAGTGCAAAAGAGTAGATACACTACATCATTGTACATCACCTCATCTTGAAAGGCTACTTCCTTTTATCAAATTAAACAAAAAAGGTGAAAACTTTCTTGAAGCAGAAATGAAAATGGTTTATGAAGTGTTGACACACCATTCAGCCTGTATATTTGGTCTAAATATAGTTTGCATCTGTATTATATTTCAGTCTGACATGCAGAGAGGAGTCCATGGAAGGTTCCTCGATCAGTCCACCTCAGTGAGAGAAGCTGCCATTGAACTTGTTGGCAAATTCATCCTAATCCAGTCTGACCTCATTCCAAATTACTATGACATGCTGTCAGACAGAATCCTGGTACGTTGTTATACTATAATACAACTGTAGAAATATTAACAACATTCCTCTGTTATTTGTCACTATTTTCAATGATCAACAGGCAGCAAGTAAGGTAATGAAAAATATTGCACTAGGCAATGGAGAGAGATGTCATTGAATGCTTTGACCCTTGTGTCTGATTTGCTTGTCATTGGTGGGTGTTTTTTTTGTCATTTACGAATTAGTGTCTTTTCTCATTTACAAATACATTAAATTATGCATATTGATTTTACCCTTTTTTTTATTCAACAGGATACGGGAATCAGTGTGAGGAAGAGAGTGATTAGAATCTTCAAAGATATATGCATTGAACACAGTGATTTCAACAAGATTCCTGAAATGTGTGTCAAGATGATTAGGAGGGTCAATGATGAGGAGGGAATCAAGGTATGGAAGAAGTTGATTATTGGGCATAAACAAAGTACCTTCTTGATCACAATGCACTGCTGAATTTATGGCGTTGTAAGATGTTAAAATGACCCATAAAGTAATGCTTTATTAAACTTTTGCGTCATAAATTGTTTAATCGACATGTAATACTGCCCTGTACTGAAAGAATATGTTACCAACTTTTCATGTTCAAAACTTTGCATGTATTGATGCAGGTCTCAATCAGCTTCAGAATGTTAGATTGCGCACTGGTGTTTGTCTGCAGTACAGAATGTTTATCTTTTGTCGTTATTTTAATGATAGATTTTTAAAAACTTTTCTTGTATCTAGTCTCCTTTTAAATTCTTATTGTACATTACTCTACAGAAATTGGTAAATGAAGTCTTTCAAACAATGTGGTTCACGCCTCTGGGAACAAGAGACAAGGATACTGGCAAACTTTTGCAGAAAGTGATGAATATCACAGATGTCGTAAGTATTTCATGTATTCAATGTTGATTTGACGGAATAAGGTGGTAGTGATGATAATCTCAGAGAGGCCATTTAGTACTTTGTGTGTTTTCTATCTACCCAATGTCAAAGGCCCTTTTTATAAAAAAGAACATGGTACTTGACTCTCTATTGCTTCTCCTTCCTATTATAAAAAAAAACCTTTTTTTTTTTGTTCAAAGCTCCGGATTTTATTACTGAACCGATTTTGACCATTTAGGGCTTTAAAAATTCGTCTCAGTCTCAACTGCGTGCTTTGCTGGCGTAATCAATGAAGCCAACCAGCATTTGCATGCTATTAATTTTTATATTTTTGAAAAAGTTCGTTCTCAACACTATGTTTTTAACTTCTCCATACTTTCACTATTAAAGCGGCTTTCAAATCAAGTGCTTATGGTGCGTTTCTGGAAAATCGGAAAAAATTTAGTTCCTGGGTCGGAGGTTTGTACAGCCAAATGATGTATTTAATGCATGCAAGTAAATTCCAATCATGTTTTGTATCATCGTAACAAACTTTGTGGGGTTTTCATCATGCTAGATTTGGTGGGAAGCTACTACTTACTCATCACTATTTTTTCTTCTTAAGGATAACTGTCATTCATTTTTCTATAAGTAAGAGTATGCTGACTTTGTGAGTGTATGAACTGCTTTATATCCCTGCCATGGTGTGGATGAGCATACATCAAGTACTTTCTTGATTAAAACGGTTTTCCAATTCAATCTGAATTGTACCAGTGTGTGTAGGTGCACTTTTATTACTGTTTGAATATTTGCAATTACGACAAAGAAAAAAAGGAAAAACATATTTGTATGTTCTAAATTGAAACATGGCGTTTCCTCAGGTTGCTGCAGCTAAAGACACAAGCTATGAGTTCTTTGAGCAACTCCTTGAAAATGTAAGTACTCTTTTTTTTTCTCATTGGGGGGGGGGGGGGGTGTGGGGGGGGGGTAACATAAAAATTTGAACTCATCACATGTAATCAGTTCTTTTTATATTAACTATGTTTTATCACCACCATATTTATTTTTGTAATGGACGCAACACATGGCTTCAATTGTGATATTTGTGTCCACAGCTCTTGAAGAAGGATGATGATGGCAATTACAACAAAGCTGCGATCACAGCATGCAAACAGATTGTTGATTGCCTGGTGGAAAATGTTCTCAGAATAGAGGAGACAAGTGTTGGTGAGTTTGTATGATGACAAATTGATAGTTTTGTGTTGCTAATTTTGCCTAGTTGATGCTTTTACAGTCCAGTCTGCTAGACATTTCAATCTTAATTAGGAGAGGGAAGAAAAATTTGTTGACCACAAATAACAAATCCAATTTATGGGGAACAAGGTACGTTGAACATTACTTTTGAACCAGTTGGGGGGGGGGGGGGGATTCTTCTGGCTAAAGAAATATTTGATTTGCCATTTGAGGAGGGAAGGGGGATTCTTCTGGCTCAAGAAATATTTGATTTGCCAATTGAGGAGGGAGAGGGTATTCTTCTGGCTTGAGAAATATTTGTTTCTTTTTGTGTATCGTGTTGCAGTGAAAGAAGACTTAGTTTTATTGGATGTTTAGCTTTTTAAAAAAATATTATTTTGATTAGTAGAAAAGGGACTTCCCCCACTTTACCAGTTTGGAATAATGAAAATTTGACCTTGCTGTTATTAAAATATTTGCATCATTACATGCCAACATCTCTTTCATGGTCTTCACCATCTCTTTGGTATCAAACTGGTTTGATAGTTCATGTACTACTATAGTATTGTCATCATTTATACCAGCTTTGACATTTTTGTCAAAATTATAATTTTGACCAGTCTTCACAAACTGGAGTGGCTGTGTATAATTGATGCATACACATTTTGTTTCTTTTCAAAATAAGAGCTTGGCATGTTTTAATTTTACTTATACAATACCTTTGCACTGAATGCTGTCCATCCTCAGAGGGTATAGAGAGCAGGACCAGCAACACCCGGCTTGTTGGATGCCTGTCAACGCTCTACCTGTTCAGCAAGATAAAACCAGATCTCATGGTGGAGCATGCAACCACATTACAGCCTTACCTTGACATAAAGTGCAATGTGAGTTGGAATACTTATGTCATCATGATTGAGGTAGAAATTGTTTTTCAGGTGGAAATTATTTGTTTTTGGGTGAAATTGTGTAACTTGGTCTAAGAGCTTTTATAGACTCGTGACAGCTCGGGTTTGATGTTAGTTTGCATTATTGAGAAGCTGTTTGCAAAGAATGAGGACAATTGTGACCTGACGGGCACAGAGGCTTGGTGGGAGATTTATTGTAAAAAAAATCCTCTTTTTATATGTACATGTGCATTGTTCACTATCCCTACACTGAGTATTGTTATATGTATTATAATTTGTGTCATGAAGTTCATATGTATTGAAACCCACGACATTCCAGTCGAGCTTTCTGTAACATAATCATTGTTCACTGTTCTGATATTTAGTGAAGCCTAGGTTATAAGATTTACATATATTATAAAAAATCCCAACATAAATTGTTACTAATTGTAGCCCAAAATAGAGAAGAAAAAAAATGTATGTTGTCTCCATTTGTTTCCTTACTAAAGTTTGTTTTCTGGATGTGCATAAATACTGTTTTGTCAGTGCTGATGTGTGCATTACTAATCTCTGTATTCTATTTTTCTACAGACTCAGGGAGACTTCATGGTGCTTCACTATGTCGCCCGAATTCTTGAACTTGTGATTCCATTGATGGACCATCCGAGTGAATCTTTTCTGGCTCAGGTGGAGGAAGACATGATCAAGCTTATCCTCAAGCATGGGATGATGGTGAGCAGTCAAGTGAAAGTAGTTTCACCTCCCCACGAATATGATATTCACATTTTGACTTCAATTATTTCTCTGGAACTTTCTATCTCACTCAAAGTGATATTGTTGTCCTTATCTACCTCCTGGTGCTGAAAGGAACTTCCAGGGTTGATAGTGCTGTACAGCTTTCACACCACAAACAAAATAACTTTCTCATTAATGAAATGAAAGCAAGAATATTTCGTTTATGATCATCTTGTTGCTTACATATTCTTTTACAAATAATTTGAAGCTGCAACATTAATATAATCACATCATGATAGAGATGTTCGCAGAAGTCATTGAATAAAAATAAAGTGTTAAAGATGTGCAATGGAAATATTATCAAAATTAAAACATGTATTCTTTCTCATTCAAAGGTTGTACAAAGTTGTGTTAGTTGCCTTGGATCTGTTGTCAATGATGTCAGCCACAACTATGAACTAGTCAAGGATTGCTTCAAGAAGTTTTATGGTATGCTTTTAGTTTTTCTACAGTCAGTGGTGCCACTTATCAGGATAATTGATGAAATCAGAAAAAATCATTTTAAGAAACCTTTTTCGATTCTAAAGTTTGCATGTCAAGAGTAACTGAATTTCAGGATTTTTTCTTAACCGGTTGGCACCTCCTGTGTGGTATATAACTGATTACATCAAATGGCTATTCATGTAAGGTAGATTATTTGAAGAAAAAGGAAAGTTTGTAAACAGCTTAGCTTTCTGTACAGTTTTAAGTAGAAAGGTTTGTTGTAATTGTCTTGAACATGGTTTTGATGGGTTATGTTTTTTCCAGTGCAAACCAGGAAGAAATTTATGATCATATCGGCAGTTAAGGGGAATAGTTAATAGTGATGGAAAAGTAATTTCTTAAGGTGGTATAATTGTACACTGTTGGGGATTATTGTACGAAATGTGCTGTACGTAATTGCAGTTTATTTAAATCATTTTTCCCACAGGTGTACTTGCGCGGCTAATGTTGGATCATAAAACAAACAAGGATTGTCCAACGTTAAAACAGAGGCGACCCACATTGTTGAGAGCTCTGTTCACAGTTGGACTGCTATGCAAACATTTTGATTTGGATTCAAAAGACATGGGTGAAACAAAGGTAGGTATTTTATGTCGGAAAAAGATCATACCTACACTCTTCAAATAAAAATAAAACTATAATGATGACAATTAAAGGCATTTTTTATGAGTAATCTAATGGACTGCCACAATCTTTCAAATTAGTGTCAGTTTTGTCACTAGTTGACTCTGACAGCCATTATCACCCAGCAACTTGTTGACTTGAAAATGGCCACATATTGTGGGTTAGAGGAGCAATAGCACATGAGTAGAAAAAATATGTAACTGACAGATCACATGCCTCATTCGTGTGTTAAAAGTTGAGGGATGTGGTCTCTTGGACAGTGACAATAGGATAACTGCAAGGGGACGAGCTGAAAGCAAATGTGTATAATTATATAGAGATTTGATAGTGATTCACTTTATTTCAGATTGTTGTAATCATCAGAAAATAGTTTTTCTGGTATGAACTTCTTATAGTGTCATTTGTTGTTGTTGGTTTTTTTTCAAAAAGGAAATGGAAAATGTATACTATGCTCTCCTTCACAGGTGTGTGTGAGAGAGACTGTGTTTGATGTGCTCACATACTTTCTGAATCACGAAGATGAAGATGTGCAGTTAAAAGCTCTTACGGCAATTGGTGAGTTTTGTGTACTGCAGTTTTCAGTTATCTGCTCTGTTATGACATAATCACTCCGTAATAATTAGAGCCGAAATTTTGTTTCAATTATTATTCAGTGTGACAATTTCATTTAAGTTTGGTAACCAGTTTTACATCCCCTGCAATACTGTAAGGTCATTCAAGAGACAGGACATAATGTCAGCTGTCAAGAAAAACAAATATGGTGAAGAATTTATCCTCTTTTTCATTCTTGGTAGGAACTTATCAATCTTGTCACTATGTAGGTTTTTTGCTAAGTGTAATAAAATTGATGCTACAGAAAAAAATTAAACCAGTATGACAAGCACTGTTGTCAAAAGCAAGTATAAAGCATATTGACCATGTGGGGTCAACAGGTATGTGAAGGAAGCTGTTTGGTTTGGGTTTTTTTTAGAAAATGACCCTTGCCATCCCAGCCCCCGATCTTTTAGACATGCCTCTTTACATATTCTTCTATATTTTTCAACCACCCACAGGTTTCTTTGCCTGTCGCCACTACACGTTCATGCTGGCACCAACACTGAAAGAACTGTACAACAGACTTTTGACAGACCCCATGGCATCTGTGAAATTAAGGTGTCAGGTAAGTGATGAATTAAGTAACCCTAGTCTTTCTGCCTGGGGGAATGATTAAACCACTAATTGTGTCAGATTTCATTTTCATATCCTGGGTTCTGTATCAACATTTTTCATGAATGTTGTTGAATATAAGAGAGTTTAGGTGGATGTTTTAAACAACTTAAATGAGCAGCTTCTTCTAAAGTGCTGCCCTACTTCTCCATGATTTTGTGGCTGCAGCGCTATATGAAGTTTGGTCTTGAGTTTAGGTTGACAATTTGTTTACGGAGTGAGTGCTGAAGAGGGGAAGATGTATTGGTGCTGATGCCCCCCTGCCCTCACACACGCACACAGATTGTTTAATACAGTGGAACTTCCCAATAACGACATCGCTCGGGACCGTAAAATTATGTCGTTACTAAGAATTTTCCAAGATGGCGGACA
>JAUKPP010259461.1:0-11993 GCA_032273245.1 Phyllaplysia taylori
ATGCAGAGTCGCTGCCTTGTAAAGCCCTAGAGAGCCGTGAATGAAAGAAGAAGAAGAAGAAGAAGAAGAAGAAGAAGCAGAGTCGCTGCTGTGTAAAGCTCTAGAGAGCTGTGAATGAAAGAAGAAGAAGCAGAGTCGCTGCCGTGTAAAGCTCTAGAGAGCTGTGAATGAAAGAAGAAGAAAAAGAAGAAGAAGAAGAAGCGGAGTCGCTGCCGTGTGAAGCTCTAGAGAGTCGTGAATGAAAGAAAAAGAAGAAGAAGAAGAAGCAGAGTCGCTGCTGTGTAAAGCTCTAGAGAGCTGTGAATGAAAGAAGAAGAAAAAGAAAAAGAAGAAGAAGCAGAGTCGCTGCCATGTAAAGCTCTAGAGAGCTGTGAATGAAAGAAGAAGAAACAGAGTTGCTGCCCTGTAAAGCTCTAGAGAGCTGTGAATGAAAGAAGAAGAAACAGAGTCGCTGCCGTGTAAAGCCCTAGAGAGCCGTGAATGAAAGAAGAAAAAGAAGAGTCAATGCCGTGTAAAGCCCTAGAGAGCCGTGAATGAAAGAAGAAGAAGAGTCATTGTCCTGTAAAGCCCAAGAGAACCGTGAATGAAAAAAGAAGAAGAGTCGATGCCGTGTAAAGCCTTAAGTACTGTCACGGCGACAAATTTATCCGGATGCCAATGACAGTTATCTTAGCAATTTTTTTCCCCAAATTCCGTAATTTTGCTGCAGTTTCCGTACTTCCGTAATCGGCCGTTAATTTCCGTAATGATTACGGAAAATCCGTAGAACTAGGCAGGTCTGTTTTCAGCAGTCAACTGCTTCTATAGATCAAGTTAAAGGGTATATGCAAAAATGAAAAGCTTCATCCACAAAACATGTTAAAAGCTCAAGGGAAGAAACTGAGAAATCTGCAATCTATTTATTTCCTTCAACAATAATTGTGAATGAAGAAAACCTATGTTGATACAATAACTTTAAGAACAACTAAAGCGCTTTGTAATTTTTTCTACGCTAAATGACTCCTTGCACTATTGAAATTTTCTTTCATTTTTAAAATAATAAACATGTTTTTCTATGAAGCTCTTCAGATACAGATCACTTACTTGTAGGCATTCATGACGTATTGGGACCCACTGTAAAATAAAAACTCAGGGTCTCTGTGGAGTACAAAAAAAAAAAAAGACAATTTGTTCTATGAATGCTGGTAAAAGCCATACAAGCATAACACTGTTTGGTTTGTAAAATAAGATTGTCTGCACACTGCTAAAATAGGCTAATCCCCCCCCTAGCTCAAATAAATTTTTATGTAAAGCGAAAAAAACATCCATTTTTTTTTTCTCCATCAAGTAATGCACATTATTTGTAAGGAATATGCATCTTATTACAATTCTATTGAAACATTTTTTTCAAATCCTCAATATTTATGAGGCAGTTCCCATTCATGGAGTTCAAATTATGCTTTTGACCTAAGACAGATACCACACAGAGCTACAATTACACTGCATTTGAAATGTTAAGTTTGTGACATGCACACGTTCTCCACTGTGCACACACCTAACACCTCCAGTACACTCATGGAGAACTGGCATGGTAATTGAAAGACCCTAAGTGGCAAAAGGTATGATCAATCAATAATGTGCCTCATGCATTCAAACACACGCAGGATAACCATAGCTCATTGACCGTTATGGACTCAAATTCAAATCATACACAATTATTCTTGTTGGACTGTTACTAATGCTGATTACACTTTCATATCTGATGAAAACCCAGAAGGGAAAAAGCATCTATTCGACATAGATTCAATTTAAAAGAAAATCAAATAAACAGAATTCAAATAAAATGGATTAACTGCACACATAAAAGCAATTTTTGACAATTCTTTGGATACTCTACTTGTATACCAGTTTGATGATGATGTACTAAGAATTAGAACCCAGTTTCTTTTAGAGTACTTAACAATATTAATGAACATCTTCTTTGTAATATCTACATCTATTCAATATCTTGTAAAATCTTTTTGCATTTGACTAGCTACTAAGTAGCGTAATGACAAGTACAAAAATTTATGCTTCTAGCCAAACAAAAAATTTGAATCAAGGTGTAACGCATCAGTATTTCTGATCCTCCATTATTCAAACACAATATCTCTCAAGATGTAACCTGAATAAATCCTAGTAAATAATTTAGACTCACCTCTTGTCAGCTTTGATCAATGTTTTCCTCACGTCTTTAAGGTAACGACCCATAGTCTGCTCAAGAGTGAGGATCATCTCTGAGTCTGGCTTAAGTAACTGTGCAGCTCGTGGTTCGCTGGACAAATAGTTCAACCAAGACTCAATCACTGGCTCCTCCACAGACTGAAGAAAAATTGTGAACAGAATAAAAATTTGGAGGCCATGGTGATGAATTTCATCTTCAATAAACAAAAGGGTTAATCATAAGTACCGTGCAAGCTTTTCATAAAGATCAGCCATGCCTATTCAACATTTTTTTAAAAATTAAAACATCAAAAAATGTGTTTCAACGGGCACTTGTGTATTTTAGGGTATATGGTGTGGGTTTTTTTAATCAAATTAAACCCTGTACATTTCTCCTGTTATCAATGAAGAACTTATTGATTTGTCTTGAACAGAAATTGAGGCATTTGCGATTTTAACGAAGTCAGATTCACCATTGGTCAAAACGAAAACTAGCAAGGAAATGGTCGTCAACAATTGACAGCTTTTAAAATTGCACTCTTTAACTTGATTAAAGTTCTTGAGTATTAATTGAAATTGATGGTGTTGAGACATAAAAACCAACCATGGTAGAAATTGCCTGATAACTCAGAAAAACCATCAATAACCCCTTTTTCTCGTTTTGACGAGCGCCTGATTTCATGGAGTCGCAACACAAATACTAAATGATGACCTGAAAACAAGCAGTGAGAGAAAAAAACAAATCAAAATGCTAAGCTTTACCAGAGTGTCAGTGAACATCTCAAAGCTGCCTTGACTGGTCAGGTTATAGATCTGTCGTGCCAGGGCTTCTGCTACCATTTGTGTGTTTCTGGCTATCACAGCAGCATCTGCAGCCTCCCTGCCAACACACAATAACAATATTCTAACTTGACTGTGGACATTAAGGCAAATTCATATAACTTAGCAACAAACTGCTTCCCTAAATCTGAAAAACATATTTTTGTTTAAATTATGCTAAATGGTGTCTTGACATACGTTCTAGTGACATGGCTATAAAATGGTTGGGTGATATATGGTGTAGCAAAACAAAACAAAAATATTAGATAAAACACGATACAGCAGTAAGACAAGCTGAGATGCCGAAGTGCATGAGAAGACAGGATAAGTTAAGACAAGGAAATGACCATGATATAGAAAAAAATACATGCGATATCTAAAATGTATGTCCTTTACACTGAAAGGCTTGTTTGTCATAACACATACTCTACACTAGTGGTTCTTAATCTGTTTAGACATAAAGAATCCTCCAAGCTTCATGCATGCCTTCATTAAAACCTTTGTAGTTTATTAAAATGTAAAATATGACAACCTTAGTTGTGACCAGAATGTGTGTCTTGACCTACACTGAACCCAGGAGACTACCCAACCAAACCCCTTATTGATTGTAGAGCGCATACAGCCTGCTTTCAAGCAGGGATATGAGCTATATAAATGCAGTCATTATTATTATTACTAGGTAAAGAGTCATTGCTCTACATTTAAAATTGAAGGTCAGCTTTGTCTTTCCTCCTGCTCTCACTTCCAAGTATCATCAATCAGAGAACAAGAAGTTCAATCCCCATGTTGGACGAGCATCTCCGATGTCTATGCTGGGATGTTGGGTCTGTATCAGCAAGGGTTGGCCCTGACAGGCAAGGTAAAAGCAGCCCGCTTTTTAAAGGACCATTCAAGTGTACCGTACGCCATCTCTCAAAAACATTTTCGTTACTTTACAACAACACAATGGATCAATCGTGACCCGTGGAGACAAAATAGCTCCTCACCGCGTGTCCAGGATAGTGTTCCTGTCTGGCGACTTGTGCAAACTCAGATGGCTCACGGTGAAGGCCAGCATGCGCTTGATGCTGAACCTCTCATGTTCCCAGGCAAGCATCTCGTCTGCGAGGTTGATCTTCTTGTGCACCATGCCAACCTTCGCCTCAGGGTAGAGAGAGCGGCCAACTTCCTCAAGTTGCTGAAGTAAAAAAAAGTGGAAGGGTTTCTGCCTGGCTGCTTATGCAAAACTCAAAAGGTTCAAGAGGTGGGAAGTTGCTGAAAAAAATATTTATGCAGAGATTCAAATGTAAATAAATCATAATGCATAAGCAGAAAAACATCAAAACAGATCCAAGCAATTTCAGAATGCCAGATTTCCAGATCTATCTAATAATTAGCACTTCTGTCTAATTCTATGCGAGAAGTCAATTTTCTTTGCCCAAGTTGTATCTTTTCATTGATTCAAGTCTTTTGTGATAATAACCAAAACCTCTTCATTTTGTCCGAATCAAACATAACCAAGTAACCTTGTCCTAGACAACCAATAAATGTTGAGAAGACAAGTGGCTACCCGTACTTAGTCAAGAAGAGGCAACAGCTCACTAGTCCTTGCCAACAAACAGTCACAATAGTGTGGCAGGGCCCAAAGTAAAATACAAGCAAATAAAGGATGACAATTCAGATTTACCTCACACTTCAAACAATGGATTCGACTCTCTTCAATTCAAACAATTCCTTTCTTGAACTGATTGATGACTGGCGCTGTGGTGTAATGGTTAGGCTTTTCGCCTGTCATGTGGAGGACCCGAGTTCGACCCCGAGTGCGGACGATCTGGGTTTTTCTTCTGCTGGGATGTATTCCCTCTCAGCCCGGGTTGGCCCTGACAGGCAGGGTCAAATTAGCCTGTCTCTTAAATGACCTTACAGTGTTGCAGGGAACGTAAAACTGGTAACCAAACCAAACTGAGTGATGGTTCGTTTGATTTCATTTTGTCTTTGTTTGAACTCCTTTGCAATAGTGTACAGCCATTTAAGAGATGGGCAAATTTGACCCTGCTTGATTTAAGTCGTTGTGTAAGGTGACAGTGCGATAATAGATCCAAGTCAATCCAAGAGTGACCACACAGAGGAAAAACACAAAAGAGGTTATGGAAAGTGGTAATTTGACCGGGTGATTCTTTGAGCAGGTTCAGCTCTCTCTGCACGATGTCCTTGTGGTTCTCTAAACATGTAAGTCCATTTCAGCAAGTTTTACAGAAGAAACTAACAACTGACCCTCAAAACCTCTTACTTATAACATTGTGTGCTGGATCAAGTGAAAATTGGATCACCACCAACTGACCCTTAAAACCTCTTACTTATAACACTATGTGCTGGATCAAGTGAAAATTGGATCGCCGCCATTTGTCAGCGATTCATAATGTTGATCTGTGTGAAGAAGAGTTGTCCAACTAAGGTAATGGTGAGAAAAAAACTTCCTTTTAAACTTCAGACTTGCGTGTTTAGAGAACTACTACGAAGACAAGTATTTCACTAGCAAATGTCTTACCTTGTAGAACTGGCCCCCGGCACTATCCTCGCGTGGTGGCTTGGAGACATGTAGATACAGGTCAGAGCTAGCTCCGAGAGTGTCAAGACACAGCACAAAGGCAACATCAGACAACATGTTGTCCTCTGATGAGAGTGGTAGGGGAGAGTGAAAGAGACAAATATTAACTGTAAGTGTTTTATACAAAAACACAATTCAAATGATAGTGGCAAAGCACCTCAACAAATTGCAATGAGTCACTTTCAAGTCTCTTAATCCTGGAAAGCAGCTGTGGAAATGGCATTTTCATTCTCTGTCCCATGCTATCTTTGGAGCAAGTAAATATTTCTGGAATATGATAAAAAAAAAAAATATACTATGTATACTATGGATTTTTCTTAACAAAATTATAAGTGTGAGTACAAAGAAAATGTTAACATATGTACTCATAGAATGAAATCTCACCAGCAGCTTCAAAGTTGTCTTCAATCCAGCGCTTGGAGCCGAGGTAGTTGAATTTTCCTCCACCAGACAAAAGAAAGACAATATTGTATCTTGGTGGGGGTCAAGGAATCACTAATAAATTGTACAACCACTACAATGATGGTGCTGTTTTTCAAGACAGGTAAAAAAAAAAGTGTAAACAATAAGAGATGTGTCTCACAATCTGAAGAAAAATTTTCATAGATAACAAAAACTTGTTTTTTAGGTTTGCTTTTAGTTTTACATCCCTTGCAACACTGTAAGGTGATTTAAGAGACAGGCTACTTCGACCCTGCCTGTCTGGGCCAAGCCAGGCTGAGAGGGATGGACCCCAACAAAAAGATGCAGATCCTCGTCCAAACTTTGGGATTGAAATTGGGTCTTCTGTATGATAGGCAAAGAGCCTAACCATTACACTGCAGACACAAGTAAACTTGGTTTTGAACAGCATATAAAACATTACAACTTACGACAGAAAAGAAAGTTTATCAACTGTAAAAATCATGCTAGATGATTACCACAAAACTTCGCATGTGTATTTCTATTAAACATTTTCAACATTCTTATTTTAAAAGCTAATTTTTTAACACTTTGTCCATATCTGACATGAACAAAGCCATGATCTAAGAGGTAAGAAAAGGATACTTGGCATGAGTACGGGAGTTTGTGTAGAGCTTGGAGAACAACCTTGCAAGCTCTAAAAGTATGATCACACCAGAGCCATTGGAGTCCACTCCATACGACAGAGACTGAAAAGTTAGAGTAAATCAGTTAAAGGACAGATGTTGTTGGGGTTTGATTTTGCAACAATTGAAAGACAGCAAAGTTATATCGTGGGCGGGCCCAGCTGAGAAGGACATGACGTACAAGTAGAAAGATGGAAGATGTTAAAAACAATCCCTTCATGTAAGGTGAGGCACCTAGATATTACATCACAGGCATGAATGGAAGGTAAAGATTTAATGATTTCTTTAATGCAACACGCGCTGAAATGAGAAAATTAAGCATATTTGGCGAGTTTCTGAGAAAACATAAAACTTTGATATTCTGATTAAGTCATCATCCCTAAGTTATGGAACACTCTCTCAAGCATGACTCGGAATAGCAAGAACTTTAAATCTTTTGAAAGAAATCTTAAAACGAAACTTTTCAGAGCAACATATTTATAGAGCACAGTGATTGATGACTTTTAAAATGATGAGAAAGCTATTTAACTTTAGTAGCTTTCTTTTTAACAAAACAGTTGTTTATATCTTTCTTCTTTATACAATCCAATGCATATTATAAATGAATGTCATTTTTACCATTTATGTGAATGCCTTTTTTTTCTGTGATTGTATATGTATATATCTGTGTGAGCGTCAGCGAGCACTTTTAGTAGATTTTAGGCACTATACAAACAAATTATTATTATTATTATCTGGAAAAATCTTTCATCTGAATATTTTTACCAACTGAGTGTGACCTATAAGAACAGCCTGAGCAGAATCAAATAACACTGTAGAATACACAATTTAGAAAATTGGCACTTACTGGTGCAATCCCCATGGCATCATAGTGAGCTGTGACCACAATGGTCGGTAGCTGCTCCTCAATGCCATACCCAGAGAGGCGACCCTGCACATGCGGAACATGAGGTACATGAGATCATATACGAAGACACATCATATAGAATTGAAATACATAATTGGTCTCAGTGTTTGAAACTTATTTTTCACAATAGTTATTTCATCTTCACACATAAACATTAAGCCAACAGAGAAAACAATATGTGATCTGGTGCAAATTGTTATTCAAACATTCTCAAATACACTAAGACCCATGTAAAAATTTACTTTGCATCTTTCTCTTCATTATTTTCTGTTTTCACTAAGGCTTTTCAATAAATAGAATCAAGTTAAATTTCAAACAAACAAAAAATAGGATGATTTAATATACCATACCTGTATGTTCGCAATCTCAAAATCCGGCAAAGCCTCGGCTGCAGTGCCAGACACCACCAATTGAAAACCATTTGCAGTAGCAGAACTCACAAGGGCTGAAACAGAAAAAATGAAAGCCTTTAGCTGAACTAAAAATGAAGCAGCTTCTTGTACAATTCATATTAAGTATTTAAACCAAATGAAATTTGATTCTCTTTGGACTTTCTAAATCTAAACAAATACTTATCACCTAATTCTTCTCATATATTTATTCTAAATTTAGAGAAAGAGACAATTGAAAGATACAAATTACTCAGGACGAGACTTTCATTTATTGTGCAGTAATAAGAGAGGGTGTAAAATGGCACACAGGAGATTCTAATTGTCAATAATTTAAAATGCCAAAACTAATGACAACCTGTGAAAGAAACATTAGATCGCAATGTTCAAAGTACATGGATGTTTCAAAGAAAAACTCTCTTACCATAATAATTTCAAGTCATTAAACTCAAACACTGCAGTGCTTTAGGAAGTGGAGAAAAAAATGTATATGTCCAAATAATGCCAAAAGAGATTTATTTCTGTTTCCCAGAGAACCCCCCCCCCCCTCCCCCCCTTTTTTCCTTTGCACACATATCCCCATCCCCTACCCTCAACAAACACAAAAAGTTTGATTACCTTCCCATGCAGTGGCAGCATTGTCCCCTGCTGTGCCCTCCTGGACATCAACGTAGATGTCCTCCAGGTACTCTGTCTCCAAAGCAAAGTACACAGGCACAGACGACTGCTCCTGGATGATCTCACTCTCCAGGCTCTGCAAATGCTGAGCAATAAAAAGACTTGATAAAAAGAGGAACCCCACAAACAGATTTACACAAAAATGTGTAAGCGTGTAAGTGCGTAGAACTCAATTGAAGAAAGTTTTCTCACAACTCTGTATTTGCATTCTGGGAAGTTCTGAGAAAATCAGCCTTTTCACTTGCCAGACAAGTTTCTCATATTGCAAAATATTTTTTGTTTGAGTTGAAAATATAAGAAACTATGAGGTTTTGCACCACTACATACTTTGAGAACAAAGTCAATAAGATAAAGATACCTTTGGTAGTGCTTACGCTATTTTCAACAAAAGTGCAAATACTGATTCAATTGTGTGGATGAAAGCAAAATTTTTAGATAGGTATGTAATTACACTGCAAATACAAAATTCACTTCAAGGCTCGACAATACTCATATTGAGAAACCATTGCTGTTTAAAAAAAGTTGGGTTTTTTTGGTGAGATCATGGAGTTCATTGAGGCATTACACTTGAAGCCCAGATTTTACCATAAATTCAGCAGTAGCTCTAAAAGCTTATTTAGTGATCCACACTCATCCTTAGCTGAAAACGTGTTACCCAGTGATGAACACAGGTAAGCACTAGCCTTGCCAATGCTCAGTGCTGGTCAGTGATTACATAAATTGTAGGAGGGGCTAATATGTAACAACAATAGGTGAAAAGAATGAGTACTAGCAACGTCCACATAGATCTGCGTCCATGATTACGGCAACGTGTCGAGCACGTTCTTGGCTGTTGGTCAGTAAAATAGGTTAGTTGCAGTCATGTTGGACAGGTGGTCGTCTAGAATAGTGTCGTTATATAGAAAAAAATCAAGAGGGGAAGTGAGAAGTAGTCGTTTGTACAGGTGGTCACTAGAGCAGGTTCGACTGTACTTGACCCTGTGTTCAAGTTCAGTAAATCTTTCTTGGTTCAGATGGCATCCCTATTACAGATTTCTGTAAATTTGCATAAAATCAGCATGCCTACGATATAAAAGTAAGCAATTTCAGCTTCTACACTTACCTGCCTATCCTCAGCAGAGAGATTTGCCAAATTATGAGGCACAATGACAAGCAATGCCCCTGCGCTCTGAGTCATGAGATCTCTGTACTTTGGCATTGTTACATCTCTCAATTTTGCCACTGCACAGCGGCGTGTCAACACTTTGCAATCAATTGATCTTGCCTCCATGTTGATTATGGAATTTTTGCATCCTGAGGGTTAAAAGAATTATTGTCATTAACATACCTGTAACAGGGTGTCCAGCTAAATCCCACATTAAAAAATCATTCTGAGTTACTAAACTGAGCGTCAAAAGAAACAAGACACTTTTGGATCGACGATAAAGTTGTGATTACAAGACTTGTTATTATTCCATTATTGTGAGTGATTTTTTTCTTTCCAAAATGTTTGAAAAATCTTCATTTTTTAAAAATTCTTAATAGAAAGGCAGGTCACTTTATTCACACAATTCTGAAAAAAATCTAGATATCTGTATAAAAGTACAATTACATGAATTTAAAAATAATGAAAAAAATGTCTCATTTTAGACCAAAGAGAGTGTAAAACGCTCCGATCTAGATTACCACACAAATGAATCAATTACCACAGTATAAAATTTCTTACACAACTTTCATAACTTCATATGAGATTGTACCATTTAACCACCAAGTGGACCCTTTTATCATGAGTACACTGTTGATGCTAACTGAAATATGGGCTGTGTTACTTTAAAAAGGCCAAGATGGTGACATTTAATGGCTTTTACATTGCAACCAAATGTGGTTTTGCTCTTTTAATTTCATGTCAAAGCAAGAGCATGTGTATAGAATACTCTCATTCATGGCAGAATATTGTGGATATTAATTCTCACTGCAGACTTTCGCCTAAAAAAAAAATTTAATTTAAAACCTTCAAATGGTAAGCTTCCTAATACAATGTTCACGTTGCATATAATATCTAAATTGCTGGGGGAAAAAGCCTCACCAAATGTAGAGCCTTGAAGGTCATACTGCTGCATCCTGTACACACCAAACTCCTGTGCTGCATTGGCAGGGCTGACAGGGGATATGATGATAAAGATGGGGACAAAGAACAGGAAGGAGAGAGGAAAACTCCCTTTGAAGAGCTCAAAAATCTCTCCTACTTCATCAAACCACATTATGGAAATGCTTGTGTTCCAGGAACACAAAAATCGTCAAAGATGATTGAAGTACCTCACCTGAGGGAAGAAAAAAAAAAAAAAAAAAAAAAAAATGTATAATTTAAATACTGTAAGTTCTAAGCTCATAGAAATGAAAGATATGATCAGCTCTCACACCAACTATTATTAATAAGGTAGGGATAGTCGTCTCAGATTTCTAGTCCCTCCCACCTCTCTGAGAAGCCAGGGGCCAGGAGGAAAAACATTATCTGTGCACAGCAAGGAAAGCCAGAGACCCTCCGTGTGTGAGCATTTTAAACAGATTTCACCTTTATTAATCATGCAGACGCTGAGCCGTTGATTGCTTGAAGTTGGTGAAACCCCTGTGAGGGGAGTGTTAACTCCAGGTGCACATATGTGCAGACCCAAGTTTGCCCACCCAGTCAGTCTGATTGCGTCACAGCTGGATGCATGTAAATGGTCTATAGAGGATTCTTTGAACTTCTGACCTGGCTGTGTAACTAAAAAGCATTTTAAGTTAGTATAAAGTATAAAGTTCAACTTTTGTTGAGAATGAGACGTGCACGAGGAAGAGAGTAGAGGTAGATAGAGAGATGGAGGAAAGAGGGAGAAAGAAAGAGATAAATGTGCACAGGGAAGGGAGACGAGGGTAGATTGAAGGAGGAAGAAAGAGATAGACGCCCACGGGGCAGAGAGACGAGGGTAGAGAGAGAAGTAGGTAGAAAGAAAGAAAAAGGCATACACAATCACATGCATGCGATGTGTTCAATGATGTCATTGGTATTGGTCTTTTCGCAGTGTGTATGCACTGGCGCAAAAAAAGTCACAAGCCTACTACAAGCAGGCCTGGGGGGGAGGGAGAGGAGGGGGGAGGAGGGGTCCAAGTCCCTCTGTCTAACTCTTGCATCTTGTGCTTCCCAGAGCAAACTTACTCTAAATCGGAAAGGCGTTTAAACAGGAAGAATTCAGCCGGTCCTACTTTACTTCACATTAAAACACTAACTTCTATTTGCGGGACACAATCATTAATAATAATAATAATGTAGATCATTTCTACAGCGCCTACTCCCGTGAGTACACAGCTCTAGGCGCTTTACATTA
>JAUKPP010259483.1:0-11992 GCA_032273245.1 Phyllaplysia taylori
GTGTGTGTGTGTGTGTGTGTGTGTGTGTGTGTGTGTGTGTGTGTGTGTGAGAGAGAGAGAGAGAGAGAGAGACGGACCTTACCATATAATGTGTACCACAATGATTGTATCTCCTCATAGGTACCACCAATTCCCATGAATATATCCAACATGCATACTAGGAAGGAAAAGAAACGCGAAATTCTTCATGTTATAATTATAATTATTAGCATTATTGCTTATTATCATTAATATTATTAATTATTACTACTATTTATTAATTTCTAGATTTCTCATGACAATCAAGAAAATGGTGATTGATATCAGAAGGGCATATCAGCATAGCGTACTTGTGTGAATTTCAATGTCCTAGGATGTGAGGTGACAATTCATTATTTAAGTTTTCCGCGTTTCTCTTGCTGCCTAGTATGAATTATAGTATAATCCATGTGAATTTGCAGGCGTGCTAAGAAGTGCTGGCCATCAACTAGATATGATTAGATCTAACATCAGCCCGTTGAGATGAAAAAGACCAGCTCCACCACAAGAATGGTTTTGCCAGACGTGTATAAATAGCGGAGAATCAAGTCCACCAAAGCTTTATAATATGAGACGTGTGTGCCACAAGGCGCGAGTTTCCCAACTGACTGAGTCCTCACAAAACTAGAACAGAAAACTACATTTATGAATGATTATTAAAAGAGCCTTGATGAAGTTTAGGTCTAATGAAGTTACCCCTTGCTCAAACGTGTGCCAAGAAGATAGTGAGAAACTCCTAACTGGAAATAAAATGTGTGCTTTTGATAGCCTATGTTGTACGTGGCTTTGAAGACATGCAGATTAGAAGTAAAAGCTCCCAAGATCCAAACGTTGGATTCCCAAGTCGATGATCAGGTGCTTGTAATCTCATTTCATCATTGGACTCGAACTGTCCTCTGATTATCACATTTTTCTGTGAGGGGAAAATGGGACTCTCGTAATATCTCGTGCCAGTTAAGTGAAGTCTCGTGTTCGCGGCCGAAGAAAAAAGAGATGGCAAAATGCTCATGATAATTCAAGATATGGTGCATGATGGATAAAAGCGAATTTAAATTAACTAATGCCACAAGTGTGGTTACTTCTTTTTTATATAATTAATCTGCATCTTATTTCTATGAAAAGTTCGGTATGTGAGCTTTGCTTCGTTGATAATTGCCGACCAACAGTCATATTCCTACTCAATACTGTTGGCCAACTTGATTACACTTTTATCATCGAACACCTAGTATTTTCCGTCAAGTTCAGTGTGAGATATTGTCAAAAGGAGTCCACTTTGTGAGTTAGAAAAGATGTTTTGACGCGAGCACTATCAATAAGGTGGTGTTGTTCATTGTTCTTATTACAACAATCCTTTCGATATCAGCATTTCTCTGACTTACCTCATCTAGCGAATGTTTGCAGACAGATCTTTGTTGACACTCACTCGGTTTAGTTGCTATTTCTTGTTATGCGAGACGTGGAATTTGCTGTGAACGAGATGCGAGGCGTTTTAACAGACGTGTAGATTATCCGGTGAGGTGCTGACAGCAGCAATGACGAGATGGCAAGACCCGATGATGCGATTTCCCCCCCCCCCCCTCCCTTGTTTTTCTTGTTTTATTTGGGGTAGGTTGGGGTGGCAATGACAGTGAGTTGAAGGCACACAATGGGTTCTTATCGTTTGAAAAAATCTTATGAAAGTATCAGTGCAATGTCATGCGCTTCTGAGAGTGTTCTCCTATTCTAATCAGCGATTAATTTCGCCCGTCTGGGACAATGGTCGAAGTACAAGTATAAGCCAATAAAAATGTCTCTAAACGCAAAGAAATGGTAACACAATGTGGTAGATCTATATCATAAACAAAAATCTTGTCATCTCGTCATTACGCACACATCGTCTACACTATACACATTATGATATGAGTGTGCAACCCCCATTAAAGTGCTTATGCTCTGAAAATGACATCACATTCACAAGCCCTCGTTAAAACGCCTCTATGTCTTAATACTTTTCCCCATTTCGCCCGTCTCTGCTTGAGATATTATGAGAGAGATAGTCTTGGATAAGAGGCCGTCGCTCACTGGTCCTCGTGGTACATTGATGTAAATTATTATTCAACCCAGGGATTCTGCTACATAATCAAAATGGTGCAAACGATCGCATTTTGCATCATGTGTCGCGTATGTGTACATAGTTTAGATAGATTGCAAGCTTAAATGTTTGATGGAAAAGAGTTTTTGTATCAGAGTATAAAGAATAACAGTTAGTGTTTGAGAAGATTATACATTATATGATGTGTGATAATGTTATGCAACAGTATGGTCATGATAACGCTGTCTGTATAGAAAACGACGTGCTTTTGTTCCTTTTGTTTGTTGTTTATTTTTATCGTTTTGCATGTTTGACAAAAAGCGTGAAAGCTTTAATTAATTAAGTTGATAACTATACCCCCACATTTATAGTTGAGATGTGGGCTTTTTTCTGTGTTGTGTAATGTGATGTATGCGTGGGAGTTATTTGACTCGTAGTTGAACGGCTGGGTCTTTCTTTTCTTTTTTCTTCTTTTTTTTTTTGTCTTACCATTTGGGCCACACATGGCAGGATGACAGTAATAGAAAGTTCTAGTTGTCATTTCGATGAATGCGTGTATGGCTAAACGAGGAAGAGGGAAGGAGGGGAGTGGGGATGGAAATGGCGGGGGTAGGGGGGCGGTGGGGGGTGGAAGAGGGAGATTGATTGATGGAGTAGCTTGTCACGAATTGTGCAGCGGTCTGAATTTTGATGATAGAGATGCGAGACGATATTTCAGCAGAAAGGTTTGGAGTCGGAATTGATGATGGGGTCACGTGTTTGGATCTGTTCCGACATCTCAATACAGATCCTTAAGATGAGGCGTGCTATGAAAAAAAAAAAAAAAGAAGTAAAAACGACAAAAAGATGGAAGGGATTGAGCAGCATGCCATAAATTGCTTAGCCGTCTGAATTCTGAATTTTGATAAGAAAAGATGAGGAGTTATATTTCAACAACTTATAGCGCTCACCAGTGGATCTGTACGAAGAAAACCGCTACTGTTACTAGACATGATGTTGATACCAAGATTTTTTTTTAAAAACTGAACTTCATGACTCTTTCTTATACACGCTGTAACATTGATAACAAGATTTAAGATGAGTTGAGCTTCTTTTCCTATTTTTTAAGAAGCTGAAGTCTCAACACTTTGACAGTGATAACGAAAAGTTCTAGACTTCCGCCGAGTAAATGAGAGTAAATTAGCATCCCTCCCTCGGGCATCTGATAGAGTTCTCCACTCTCGCAAGAAGCTGGCTAAGTTTGTCAGCAAAAAGCTGGTGTGAGTCTGGTGTGATTAGCATGAGAATATCTCTGTATGTAGCGTGTATGGCCTCTTCTTGGGAACCCGTACATGGTAGACTGAGACCGTGAGGGATATGTCTAGGCCTGTCTCTCTCATTCTCTTTTCCTCTTTTCCCCACGAACAGGCAGGATACACTCACATCTTTTTCTTTTTCTCTCCGCCTCAGCCCCTCCCGCAATCTGTCTCTCTCTTTAACTCTCTCTCTCTCTCTCTCTATCTATCTCTCGGTCATTCTTCCCATTTACCGGTACCGTAAACAAGGACTGCTTTATTTGTCCCATTGTCTCGCTGTCTCGCTCAATACTTAACACTCCCCGTTCCTTCTCCTCCACACTCCCTTCTTCTCCCTTTCTGTCTCTCTCGCTCTTACTATCGCCCTCTCCCTGTGTATTGTACCTCTGTCTGCTGTCTCTTACATTTAGGCACAATCACACACACACACACACACACACACAGAGAGAGAGAGAGAGAGAGAGAAAGTGAGAGAGAGAGAGAGAGGGAGAGATTATCACTCGTTGCAGCGACAGAGAGAAGTCTTGCAAGGCTTCAGAGAAGAGATGTCAACCAAATTAAATCTCGCATCACAAACCCCGGGAAGAAATTTGAAATGTTACATCTGTCGGACGGAAGCCTTTTGGAAGCCATCTTGGTTTTTTTTTTTCCTTGATTGATCAGCTTCCCAGTGGAGAGCTGGGCTGACATTTTGCATTATTGCCTTTTCAAATTGTTAGTTTTTTCATGGGAGGAACGGAGTGCAGCGAGAAGGAAGAAGATGTGTTGGAGTTCTTTTGGTTTTTGGGGGGGTTTTTTTACTTTTTTTTTTTTTACTTTTTTATTTTTTTTATACACATTCTTATTTTTCTAAAGGGTGGGGCTTGGTTGAGGGAAGTTAGGGGATAAAAGCTGATCAACTGTCAAGATCTTTACGAAAATTCAATCTTCTGAAATTCCTCACACAAAAGCTTTGGATTTTGAGTTATTTCGTGTGAAGAGGAAAACGAAAAGAGAGAACCCGAGTGGGTGTGTGGGGATTTGTGGGATAGAAGAGTTTCAGATTGGCATGCTGGCGAGGAGTGACAAGTTACATATCCATAAAAGTGAACTTCGACCCTGGTGACTGTTTGCAAGAGATGGAAGTAGCCTGCTGACTGTTATTGTGATTCCTTGTTTGATGTGTGCACAAGTTGGGTGTTTCAATTCATCCTGTGTGAACGTAGGCCTATCAATGATGTGTGGGTGTATTAACACCGCTACATGTGTGAATAGAAACGTGGAATATAAGAGGGGAGGGTAAGCTTTAATTACAGATCTAGACAAAAGGATTTGGTCTTGAATCTATCTTGTGTACATGTTTATGTGTGTTTGTTGTTTGTGTGTATGTATGTGTGTTTGTTGTTTGTGTGTATGTATGTGTGTTTGTTGTTTGTGTGTATGTGTGTGTGTTTGTTGTTTGTGTGTATGTATGTGTGTTTGGTGTTTGTGTGTATGTATGTGTGTTTGTTGTTTGTGTGTATGTATGTGTGTTTGTTGTTTGTGTGTACGTATGTGTTGAATTTGTTATTGATTGCATGATGAAAGTGGTGTTATTGATTATTTTTCTTTCTTTTGTTTTCCTCGTTTCTCCAGATTGACAATGAATGTTTACCTACCTATTTTGCAGTCGACAGGGGCATAAGCCTGAACTGAGTTTTTCATTATCAGCGTGCTCATGTGTGTGTGAATAATTAAATGATGCATATGTACATAATAATATCTCTCAAAAGAAGTTATGACAATTCGAAAAAAATGTATACAAAACATTGCTGAATGTGAACGGATCAGTTCCTTAATATTACCACTTGCGATTGCAGGTGTGTCCTTTCATTTGTTTGTTTGTTTGTTCAACATTCCCACATGCATAAAAGTTAACGTGACTGTGAGTGAGGAATGTGTTGTTTTAAACATGTTTGAAATTAATAATGTTGATATATAATAGATAAAAAATTGAACTAGATGTACATGTAAACTACCTTGCAAGTGCGACTCAAGCCTTCGGTGTAAGACAACAACAAATTATGTCAAATAGTTAATAAATAAATGTGGCAATTTTTGTCGAAGTCTTACACCAAAGGGGATGAATTTATAAAATCTTATATCTGTCTGTTGAGCTTTAAATGTGGTAGAAGAGACGCCACTGAAAACTTTCAGACTAAGAAGAGTTGACGGACAAAGAGAAAAGCCAAATAATTTTTGCATTCATTTCTATGCAAAGTGGATGACTCTACAACAATACAAAGCTGAGTGATTGATAAAACCTAAATGTGAGTGACTGTACAAATTGACGGAAAAAAATAATCTGAGATCTTTTTGGTTCTCTCTCCAATTTTTTGCAAGACGAAGTTAATGTGACTGCGTTTTACTGGCAGAAAAGTGAACTGTGCCACAGTCGTCTAAAATTATTTGGAGACAGCACAAGAAAGAACTGAGGTTTAACGTTTTTCATCTCGCAGTGACTGAACAATTCTGAAGTGAGACAGTTAGCGAGTGAGATGCTCGTTAAAACAATTCTGAGGTGAAATAGTGAGTGAGTGAAATGCTTGTTAAAACAGTTCTAAGGTGAAATAGTAAGTGAGTAAGATGCTTGTTAAAACAATTGTGAGGTGAAAAAAATAGTAAGTGAGTGAGATAGTGTGAATCTGAGTACATTATGTTCATACCGTCTCGGTCTTGCCTTGATGTTGCCTATCATTGACACTGTATGTAGACGTGCGCGTGCTTCCAAAGAGTGGAAAAGAATCACGTTTTTATTACCCATAATGTTGATAAGGTTTGCATTAAACATATCAATGGTTTACTTCTCTAATGAGGTCAGAGAGTTCGAAAAAAATAAATCCAGACATTGGCCAAACTATCATTTCAACCGCAGGGTCCAGAGCTATGGGTGGGGGAATAATAAATCAATCGGTATATATATATGTACATGCAACATATAGTGCTGTTAGAAATTTTTAAAAAAAATATTATTATTATTCAGTCCAATGGTCGAAAGTTTAAAAACTCATTACTTTGACCTCATCACCTAACTGGTCTGTTTAATGAAAACTCGTGAAAGAATCTAACAGTCGGTTTGCATTGAGTGTAATATTTTTACTTGTCTTGCAAATGGGCGAAAACTCCACAACAATCTTTGCACTATTCGCCTTTAAGCAACGCAGTCAACGTTTTGCCTGATTCTCGTCCGTTTTACCTTTGTGTGTTCTGGAAGTCATCGCTTTTTTTTAAAGTCTTGCCAAACTTCTAAAAATCACATCATCTCATAATATCTAATCCCATTTATGAGTGAATGTCCTCATGACAGCGGCAACCACAGCGCGGATTCTCGCCGTGTGTGTCGCTCCCTCATCGTCTGTCTCAGCCCATGTAATTTAAGCCAAGAACGGTCCAAGTCATTCCCACTCTACAAAGCTTTCAATGACAAGAGGGAATCGATTATATTTGTGTATACTCTCCCTACTTTCTCTCTATAAAATCAACTATAGACGTCTATTTTATTAGAGACCTAGACTGCGCACTCTGACGTCACATCCGGAACCCGTGGTGACATCATTGGGTTCATGATATTATTATAAGGGACGAAGAATGATATACACATCAAGAAATGGGCTTCAGTTAGTTATATTATAAGTACAAGTACCGGTATATAAGAGAAGAGAAATAATACATATATCAAGAAATGGGCTTCAGTTAGTTATATTATAAGTACAAGTACCGGTATATAAGAGAAGAAAAATAATACATATATCAAGAAATGGGCTTCAGTTAGTTATATTATAAGTACAAGTACCGGTATATAAGAGAAGAGAAATAATACATATATCAAGAAATGGGCTTCAGTTAGTTATATTATAAGTACAAGTACCGGTATATAAGAGAAGAAAAATAATACATATATCAAGAAATGGGCTTCAGTTAGCTGCAACTGTCAACTTGCTCTAATTGCGTGACAATGCGTCTTCATGGTATCACTGATGCACTGCTTTTCACCAATCAAAGAGAGTTGAAATGAGGCTAACATTAGTCTGACGTCAGAGTGCGCAGCTTAGGTTACAATTTACGTCTATGGTGTGGAGAGAGAACAACTGAAAAAAACAATATGTACGGTACGTGATTGAGGTTGAATGAATAGTGGTGTGAATGTGAGGAAGTTCTGTTCTGAGTTCTATGAAAAGTTAATAAGAGTTGAAGGCGAGAGCATACAAACATAAGACCGGGGTGATGTAACAAATTTTTCTTTTCATTTCGTCATGTATAAATTTGAACAAAAATTCAATCTACATCTATTTTTATGCTCTTATGCAAAGTTTAACTGATTCTTTGTAGAAAAAAAAATCCATTACTGTATGAGAAATTGAAGTTTGACTCTCCAACCATTTGCTAATCTTTGTTAGCGTCATTGAGAATTCATAGTTGACAGTGCGTGCATTTTCAACCAAAAAGGGAAGTAACCTGACATTGGTTGTCGAAGCAATGACGTAATGTATAATCATGCTTTTTACCAATCAACATGTGTTTGTTTTTTCTGAAAACAATTTTGAAACTATTTGTTTAGTCATGATGTTTATAGAAATGTTAGGAAGGTGATAGTTGAGTCTATCTGCTCCTTTGCTTTCAATGTATGATGTCTAAAGAAGACATATTCTATATTCGTGTGTGCGCATGTGTGTGTTTGCATGTGTGAATAGCACTTTCATGACTAGAGGAAAGATGTTAGGGTTTCACCCTATAAAATGCTGTATAATTGAGTGACTGCATGATCAAAGCCTTTTTAATCATTTGTTTTTTATATGTATATTATGATGACCTTGAAAAAGCAAAAATAAATACTCACAAAAAATTATGTATGATCGTTTTACATTTCAGAATTTCTTGTTTACCTCCACATTATGATTGTGCACATGGGAAAATCTGTGACACCTGTTTGATTGTTTCCTGCCTCGGCTTGTATGGGATTTGAACCAAACCAGCGGTTGATTATTGATTTAATTTGGTTTACATAACTTGTAACACTGCTACTGTAAAAAAAACACCAAAAAAAACACTGCTACTGTAAGGTCACTTTTAGTGCTTTGACCCTGCTTGTGAAGGCCAACCTGGGCTGAGAAGAGCTCCACATCCCCCCCCCCGAGAGACGGAGATTTTCGTCCAACGTGGGGATCGAACTCACATCCTCTGTGTGACAGGCGGAGAGCCTTACAATTACAACACATAGACTCCGGTTCAGAGATCCTAGATGTTGAAATCAGAGGTTCTGCTTCTTAAAAATGAACATACATGTACTACTGTTGTTTATACCATTTGATTTGTTAAGATTTTAAGGTAATACAACTCTATAAAGTAACTTCAGTGCCAGAAAAAGGATTAGGTAGAGGTCGTAAATTAGAAAAAGACGGAGGCGCAAACTAGGGCCTTTTGGTTTGGTTTGGTTACCAGTTTTACGTCCCCTGCAATACTGTAAAGTCATTTAAGAGATGGGCTACTTCGACCCTGCCTGCCAGGGCCAACCCGGGCTGAGAGGGAAAAATCCAACCAGAAAAGAACCAGATCGCCCGCACTCGAACTCGGGTCTTCCGCATGAAAGGCGAAGACCCTAACCATTACACCACAGCGCCGGTCAACTAAGGCCTACATTACAGCACCCGACAAACGCCAAGACGTGTTGAGGCGACGCAAAACCAAAAGCTAGGTTTTGGTTTGATTTGTAGTTTTATATTTTATGTCCTTGTGCCACTGTAAGGTTATTTTGTATGACGGGCTACTTTGACCCTACCTGTGAAGGGCCAACCCGGGCTGAGACAGACAGCCTACAGGTCCCAGCAGAAAGACGCAGATGATCACCCCCTCACGGGGATTGAGCTCAGGTCTACTTCATGATAGGCGAAGAACCTAACCATTATACCATAGATGCCAGTAAAACCAAAATAAAGTAAACGAAAAACGGTAGGTTGAGACGAGAGGCATCTGTGCCCAAGAGGTAAAGCACCCACTTCGGAGTGCCAAGATCCTGGATTCAAATCTTGCTGGCAACTTAACTTAATTTATATTCATGATGTTATTGATCCTTCACCTTCTTATTGATTATGATAAAATATAAATTTGCAAGGCTCGGACCATTAAAGTCACAAAAATATGAAGTCCCTTGGAGCATTATAGTTATTTGAGAAATAAGGTCTAAAATTTTTATGCTCGCCTCTTTGGTTTGATTGGGTTTTAGTTTTACGCCCCTTGTAACACTAAGGTCAGTAGAGGCGGACTACTTCAACCCTGACTGTCAGGGCCAACCATGACTGAGAGGGACAAACCATCCCAACCGAAAGACGGATGCTCGTCCAATTAGGGGACTGAACACCCGTCCTCTGCATGCCTGACCATTAACCGGTGAATACTCTTGACTAGTATAATATTATGAAATATTTGAGAAATGAGGCCTAACATTTTAATGCATGGTTTGGACAAAGGTCATCTTAGGGGAAGGCTGAAGGCTACTTCGACCCTGTCCGAATCTTAAGTCCTGTCGACTTAAGAGACGTCGAGACATGCGGGTTCTATTGTATTATCGATAAGTTGTCAAATCCCCACACTGGGTTTGAACTGGGGTCATCAGCTCAAAAAGGCCACAATAACAACTGAAGTTAGAAAATAGAAACCCCTTTTTCAAAAGATAGGAAAAAGTCACTCTAATTTGCAACCCTTCAGACGATGCAGCAAAAATAGGAGGATTCTTATCATGTACATTTTTCATCAACCACCAAATTTTACCATCAAACTAATACATGTAATTGAAAAACTACCAAGTCACACTGTGTAAGGAACAAATTATAGAACATAGTAAACAAAAAATCTGAAGAACTTTCTATTTTGTAAAAGTTTATTCAATGAGTTAAAGAACAGTACAAAATTAAAATCATTAAAAGTGCTAAGGCAGTGTAAACTGATGCTATACACATACGAGCCTACATGTCATGTTGCGTGTACCTCAATATGTGTCAACGTGAACAAATCTACACCTGAGAGTTAATCTAGAGTACGAAAAAATTCTGTCATGCCTGAAAAGAATCGTCACTTTCATCCCTAAAAAGAATTGTTACTTTCATCCCTAAAAGGAATTGTTACTTTCATGTCAGGCAAAAACCTGATTTGAGAACAACACCATGGTTAAGATATGATGAGACTCCATGAATTAATACCTTTATTGTTGTCACCAGGAATGTACCAAAAGGAAGGCCTACTCCCGGTACAGAACTCTCACATGAATTATTATTATATTTTTATGCTATATCATACCAATGGATCTCCAAATACGTGACAGGTATAAAAGCATTTCTCTTTTATATTTAATTTGGGATGTTCACATTAAGAAAACAATTCATCATTCCAGCTGCTAGATCTTATTGTTATTAAACAAAATACTGTAAATGTCCTTTAGTCTAAGCATGATGTACAAAGTAAGCATACTGTACATCAGCTGATGCCTGAACTCCAAGTTCCCGTCTAGCAACAAAAGAACATTTGGTAGGATTGCTTGTTTTCAACAAAATCTTGGGGAGAAATGCCACCTCAATCAAGATCTTATCAATCCCTCCAAGGGAACGCACTCTATGGGGAATTAGCATTCGGTGCATCTCGTACAGGCTTAAAGCAACCTTAACATTAAAAATTCAACATCATGCACGTATCATATGAGCTTAATGCACGAGAATTTCTTAAGAATTAACACCTTCATAAGTAATTCACAAAATGAGAAGTAGGAATAGGGCTTTCACTCGTGAGAAAAAATATAAATTATTTCGGAATGTCATGCATGAAAATGGACTATAAATAATATAATAGTGTCATTATAATGATTAAGTAAACGAAGAAAAATGCATTCCCATAACCTCGTAATAAATAGCAAAAGTGGTAAACAACAATATATGAACATACTTAGTTCCGTTTTATCTGATCCACTAACACAGCGACAATTCTTGGGTGCTTTTCTTGAGAAAGTCAAAAACACAATGATGAAACATGACACTTCATACCAGTCAAACCTGTCTTAGACGACCACCCAACATCGAGAAAAAGGGTGTCGTTTTAGATGGGTGGTCGTCTTGAGAGGGATAATATACATTAAAAAATGGAATTTGGGAGTCGATGGAAAATGGTCTTTTGTGCAGGTGGTCGCTTAAGCAGGTTTAGCTGTATTTTTTTTAAAGGAATAAATCAACAACATAGTATTCTTACCAACATGTTATCAGTCGTAAATGTGTCTAAGTATATGAGTGAAATAAAAAAATAAGTAGGAGGAAAAGTTTCACCACAGTGGTAGAAACATTAGGAAAATTCTAATTTCCACGAATCCAGAGAAAGCAACTGCGTAGAAGACAAAGGTTGCTTCCCAATAAGGATCACAGCTTGCGATCAAGAAAAGATTCATCATCGTGCTGATGGCAAACAAGTGTGTAAAAACAACTAAAGAGTAACAAATCAAGTTGCTTATTAATATGTTGCTGTAGTTTTCGTTTCAGTAATAATAATAACAATAATAATAATAATAACAATAATAATAATAATAACAATAATAATAATAATAACAATAATAATA
>JAUKPP010259505.1:0-32984 GCA_032273245.1 Phyllaplysia taylori
CACACACACACACACACACACACACACACACACACACACACACACACACACACACACACACACACGCACACACACACGCAGAGAGAGAGAGAGAGAGAGAGATTCCCTTTCATACCCCTCCTCCGTCTCGCTCTCTCTCTCTCTCTCTCTCTCTCTCTCTCCCTTTCTCTCTTTGTCTTACTCCAAGCTTTCTTTTTGGGTTACCTTCTTTAGAACTGTCTAGTTACAGTGATTGTTAATCACTACGTGTAGGCTATGCCCGAACATTTTTCCCTACGAAAAGGGAATAACCATCGCTCGTTTTTTGTTCTTTTTGGCTTTTTGTTTGGTCAATGGCAATGTGGTGATAACCGACGTAATTGCGATGCAATAGTTAGGTTCTTTGCTTAATACGCGGAAGACCCGAGTTCGATCCCACGTGCCGACGATCTGTGTGTTTTCTGCTGGAATTCGTCCCTCTCAGTGTGGGTTGTGGTCGAGGCTACGCAATAACAATAACAGTAACAGGCATTGTCCATCCCTTAATTGAGCCAGAGATTTATGATTGAGTGTACAGTGTACGTAGTGTTGCAAGGGCCGTTAAGCCAAAAACCAAACCGGCGCTGTGGTGTAATGGTTAGGCCTGAGTTCGATCCCGAGCGCGGGCGATCTGGTTTATTTTTCTGCTGGGATTTTCTCCCTCTCATCCCGGTCGAAGTAGCCCATCTCTTAAATGACCTTACAGTGTTGCAGGGAACGTAAAACTGGTAATCAAACCCATACCAAAACAAAACCAACACCGTTTGAAATTTGGAAACCCAGAATTTTTTGTTGTTAGTCTACTTGTTCAATGACCGCTTGGTCTCCTTAGACTAAGTATTGATAAAAGATGATACAAGATGGAAATATTCTGCTTTCATTCGATTAATTCTCATCTATCTAAGTTTTTTTTTTTTTTTTTTACAATATCAACCGATTTCATTAACAGACTGCGCGACAGCGCCTGTTTGCGTGAACAGACCCTAATTTTTAATGCGCAGAAGTGACGCCAATCTTGCATAATTTCCAAAGTGCGTCTTGTGCGTTTACAAAGCAGATAGCGCGCCCGCATTTCTGAGAAAGTTCTAACTGAGCACAGCAAGAAAAAGTACAATTCAAAACTCAATCAGAGTTTGGCATCAAAATCTGGTAGAAACTGGTAATGTGAAATTCTTATGACAACAAGGATAACAAAAAGTGGATTTGCGAATTGCATTGTGTCCGTTCAATTAAAAAAGACGATTTCATTAATTTGATACCCCGAAAAAGACCCATCGATTTCTAACTTCAAACAATGATTAACAAAATTCATTTTCGTAAGACACGATGTAAGAAGTTTGCAGACATTATTCAGTTTGGGAAAACATCTTTTTTATTGCCTTACGATTATTCCTAGCTAGCAGGCCCTATCTTTAGTATACCAGTGCGCTGTTTTGACGCCATGGCCTAAAAAGGGCTTTGTTCCGATAACTCCCTTTTAAAAATTTAAAAAGCCTTTTCTATCAACATATTCTTATAAAGTAACCCAGACAAAACTTAAATGGCCAATGAATGATATACAAAAACCGTTTGCTTTTTTATCTCTAAGAGTTTTTTTTAGTTTAGAATCGATCAACATAAACGAGCTGAAAGGGACAAATCCCAGCAAGAAACCGCAAATCGTCCGCACATCGGATCAAACTCGGGTCTTCTGCGTGATAGGCGAAGAGTCTAACCGACATACCACTGTGCCAAGCCCTCTTTATATTCAAGCCAAAAGCCAAAGTTCTGAAAACGACGCGCGCCAATGGCAATGACAACTTATACTTGTAGATTGGGGTACACGTATTCATCTCCTGACAACACTACCAGCGCCCGTGATACATAACATGTGTATAATGGTTAGGTTAGGTTTGGTTTCTAGTTTTAAGTCCCTTGCAACACTGTTTGAAAATTTGTAAAATTTCCTTTGGTTTTGTCGGAATCCAAATACAGTAGATGACCTCTTTGCTTTGGTTGAACATGTTAGCATTCCTTGTTGACTCTCATGTATTTTAATGTCCTTCTATCTGATGGTCTTTCTGGTACACCTTTCTTCGGCCATTCTCTACTCTACGCCTCTATCAATTCTTCTCTCTCCGCTTCAGTGATCTCTCTGACTGAAGAAAAAGATCCTTTAAGGAGTTTTAAACTCAGTTTCCTGAATGACAAGCGAGAGTACGCCCTTTTCGCCCATCTCTATCCATCTATCTATCGTTTAAAGTGTACACCTTTTCTGTTTCCATTTTCTCTCTCTCTCTCTCTCTCTCTCTCTCTATTTATCTATCTCGTACAGTGCACACATTTTCTCGCCCCCCCCCCCTCTCTCTCTCTTTCTCTCTGCATTGCTCGTATGTTTCCTTAAATACAAATGTACATGTATTGCTATCGCCACTCCGCTTTGAAACAAAAATTTGACTCCACCCTCTGCACGAACGCTAGTTAAGGAAGCGTGCGATGAAGACCAGTGTCTGGCCGAAAATTCGCCACTATAAGTACATGTACATGTACATGTAAATGAATATGCTCAATATGTCCTGGTTGAGTGTGATGTGTGATCTACTTTTTCGTACAAGTTAAAAGAAACAGTTGTGAGAGTTTCAATACTCAACCAGAATACAAGTTAAAAAGGAAAGTATTGCATTTGGGGTCACTTTTCAACAAGTGTCAAACCCAAAGCCCAGCCATTTATCTGGGATACAAACAGAATTAAAACAGAATTCAACAAAAATTTCGAGAGCTACACTCTCAAATGATTGGTTATCATAAGTTGTCAGGTCCTGAACATAATAAGACAAAATACTGTAACTGTATTTAATTTTCAATAAAGTGAAATTTTACATGAATTATTTCTTCATAGAAATTAGCAGATTGATAGTCCTCAGGAAAGATACAAGACAGAGGCACAGAGCAAACACAAAGGAGAGAGGAAAAGAGAGAAAGAGAAAGGGAGAGAGAGAGAGAGAGAGAGAGAGAGAGAGAGAGAGAGAATGTGTGTGCGTGTGATTGTGCATGAGAGAGACAGAGTGAGAGAGAGAGAGAGAGAGAGGTAGGTAATGAAAATGTATAAAAAATGAGAAAACAGCGAGTATTAACCCTTTGATCTTAATTACATTGTATCTATATACATGTGTAATAACATGTTGTTCAGACAGAAACACATTATTTTCTATTCCATGTTTTATTTCGTTTCTTTGAAAGGAAGAAACAATGTAAAAAATTCAAATAAAGACAAAAAGGGCAATTCAAATACAATATGTAGATGATGAAAATACTGTTTAGAAGGGAGCATAAAAAGGACAAAAAGTAATGTATGTCCAAATGGCATCAATAGTGGAAAAAAGTAATGTTCTATACATTATGTACATGCGTATTATACCCATGTCAAAAAGTAAAAAAAGACATGGACATAATTCATTTACAGATTACATTTGTGTTCCATATCAATATTTAACACCAGAAAGAATGAACACTGTGGGGTGTTCAAAAGACATTTCCTTTCACTTGCACAACAGCAATGATAAAAAAAATTAACTTTTTCCAATGTAGAAATCCAAGTACGAATATTGACTTAAGCCTATCAATTTCACTTACAACACCTGAACACATAATATAAAAGCAGTGTTTTGGGTTGGGTTTTTTTCCAATGTGGTCTGTTGCCCCTCCCTTATTATATCCACTGAAACAGAAAAAGTAACATGTCTAACTAGAAATGGCATAATGTAAGAACCAAGCTTTGAAGTACGATATGAATAAAAAAAACCAAGCAAATCTGCTTCCAAATCTGTCTTGCAGCATGACCAGCTGACAAATTCCAGGAAACGTTGGTCTCAAGACCTGCATCATAACCGGCTAGGAAGTTAAGAAGTCCCCTAATTTATTGTGCTGGTAGAATACTTTCATGGAATAAATTTGAATTTAAACATAAGACAGACAAAAAGTGGTACCAGTAATCAAACAAAAAGCACATATATTGATTTATGACGTCACTCATCCATCCTTTTAATTTGCTCGTTGCAAACAATTTTGTAACAAGACATGCCCTAGTCAATGAAGGGATGCACTTGTGAAAGTCATAACAGTTTAGTTAACAGTTGTCACTGGGGAATTCAGCAGAAAAGTATAAAGAAGTCGTCAGTATGTGAGTATGAACATATAATTTTGAGTAACCCATACAATGAGATAAGATTAGAAGTTTGTACATATGTACACAGATGGAGTATGACATTGGCAGTGATTTTATGGCATGCTGCAATTTGGAGCAAATTGCTCCTTAAATATATCAAGCTTTACAGCCGTACTGGTATAATGCATGAATACTAATACAGGGAGATAAACTTGGAACTCTGTGTAGTCATGTATTAATTACATACTGTACATATAAAAGAACGGTACAGATATTCCTAAACGAAAAGTTGCCGACTGCAAAATTGTTCCTTTTTTTACTTATTTCATCAGATCTTTTACAATAACACTACAATAATAACATTGAATTTTCATTCCTTTAATTCTCACTCCTAATTGGGCTATTAAGAATAACGGTACTCTTTTCCTATCAATAAAACCCATCTTTTCCCAAATAAAAACCTATCTGATGTTGAAAGTATTCACCGGCGATTGAAAATATTCATTAATAAACCTGAGTACTGTTATGGAATTCAATGCTGAAAGTTTATGCCTTCCAAATGTTCAACTATTGGTTTCTTTCTCCCTTTCCATAGAAATCATACAATAGTCTCTACTTAAATGCACGTCAATCGTTCTGATTATGACCGATTATATACCACATAATTTGTGTATATAAATGCATGCTCCGCCTCTATATATGCACGTTTTCCAGCTCTCCCTAGCACCATGCATTTCGGCGGAGACTACTGTAACTAATAGTTTAGTCCTCTTTACTCCACTCCTTTATTTTGCACCAATATCGAACAGTTCTTTCAGAAAGGGATGTAATGAAGATGAGGAATGGTCAAACACAATGGACATCAAACCTTCCCCATGGATCTCTGAAGGAAAGCCCCCTAAATGAATTGTCATAGGGCAGCGTTTAGGTAGGTATTCTGTCAGACAATCCCTGAATTCTTAAAACCGGATACTTACTTTAAGCAGTCATCAAAAAATAATGAAAAAGCCCTGTTGCTTAGAAAGGTTCCACTGGTTTGTCAGTGAGATCAAGTATCTGAATAAAATTCTAGGATGATCACAATTTTCAAAGTTTTTACCAAAAACATTAAGTTTAAGGATTTTCCCAGAAGTCCAGGAATTCTAGGATTGCACACGACCCCATACTGGCCCACACTGGGATTCAAACACTCAATCCTGCATCTACAAGTCCAGCAGGCTATCCACTAAATTCCATGTTGTTCTGTTGTGGGATACATAAGGTGTAACATACGACCAAACTTTCCTACCTGACCACAGAACAATATTAGGGAGCTGGCAATACAGAATCTGAAATACCGTTTGTAATGCCTATGATACAATGCAACTAGAATGTATATCTGTAAAAGAAATTATTCATATCATTTAAAATGGAGGGCAATGTAGAAGGCACAAGACAAGAAAAAAATGTGAAAATTGACATTTCAAATAATGCACATACGTGTAATAACATCCCATTTCCCGTCAGAGATCAATAAACATCCTCATGTCCATCTATTACAAATTATATAGAATATCATTCATATACAGTAGTCTACGCCTAAGATCCCACCGCTTTTGGTCCTGGTTCGCTTAAGGTCCCACAGAAAACAGAATTTTTACTATGTAAAAGTCACCCCTAAGGACCCACTTCGAAAAGACTAAGTTGCCTAAGGTCCCGCATTTCAGGAAATATTTTACTAAACAGAGACCTGGGTGCACACGCTATCACTGTTCACATTACTGTCCTTGACCTAAGTAGTCGTCCACTCTCGTTGTGAGTATCAAATCTCTGTTGTTAAGCTCGATGAGGAGGGGGGGGGGGAGGCTACAAGTCTGCCCCCACAAGATCAGGCCAAGGTGTGAAATGGTCCACACTGAGTTTTCCCAAGTCTTCCTCTTGATGGTTTGGCTAGGGTCCCATTCGCCTAAGCTCCCGTGGTTTCGTTGCTCCCAAGCACCAGGATCTTAGGCATAGACTACTGTATTTACCTTCTCACAGACAGACAAAAACTATGGTTAAGTCTTTGACAGCCAAAAATTTCACATGAAATAGAAACATTACATACAGTAAAACCTCGTTATACAACCAACCATGGGACCATTAGAATTAGAAAGCTGGCATTATAGAGAGAATGGGGGTACTACGAGAGCTGAGCAAGGGAGGCTATACATATTGGACAACATGATGAGCTAATTCACAATTGCCACTGTGTTACGTGCCTCTCCGCGTGGCCACAGAGATTCAGCGAGAGAGGGGGAGCTTATTGCGTGCATCGACACACAGGTGACATGTACACTTTGATAAGTGAGGCATAAGTAAGAGTGAGAGTGGGTTTTGTATTATGCCAATGGTTTTGAGCAGGCGATATAACAGGCATTATTTGCTATGTTTACTTATGTGTACACCGTGAAGTACTGTCAGATGGTGGTACAAAGAGTTATTTAATTGTTCTTATACAGTAACCAAACTGTACCATAGAGAAAAGCAGGCGGTATGCGGGAATGGTGGTACACTGCAGGGCGGTATGACGAGCTTCCACTGTAATATATATAAAAGAGTAGTTTTTCATAAGACAGCTTTTGAACAGGGTAAAGTTCCTTTTTTAATTCATCGGAGAATGAATGACTTTTGCAGAACAGACATTTGTGAAGAAACGAGCGACTTAATGAAAAATGTATCTGCAAGGCTAACGATGTATGTGTCTCTTTACATGAATAACCATAAATTCATCTTCTGCAGTACTGTGCAGTGTATAGAATGCAGTCACATGTGTGTAGTTGAATCACAGCGTACTACAGTTCTACCAAAAGTACCCTTATGACCCCCAAATCTGCGATAGTAGCCACTGGCAAAGGCACAGAGCTGGTAGGCAACTTAACTAGCTTGCACTGCCGTGATTTTTGCAGGAAGGAAATTTTCATCTTCTTCTTTCATGACCACAAAAGCTTGTAACTTTGCATATAAAAACTTTTGTACAGTAATTTACAACACACATAAACTTATAGATTCTGGAAACAATGGAGAAAAGCTATTTTTCAAGACATGCATCTACAAAAGTTACACAAAGAAAGAGAATAAAAAGTACATAAAATGACAAAAGTTGAACACACTAGGACACAAAAAACTTAGTTTACATCAAACATACTTAATCTTTCACAGCTAGTATATATTATGCGTCCTAGACAAAATGCAAAAGACACAAGTGTCCCACATCTCATTCTAGAATCATCATAAAGACTGCTGCACAATCAAAATTAAAATTTAACTTCTTCTCTTTCATTCTTCCTCATTTCATTTTCACTTAAAGTTACAGACAGGGCATCCCTCAAATCATTATTAGAAAACAGAAGCAAATTTCATTGCATATGTAACAGTAATAAACGGAACATTGTATCACATAGAATGAACTAATAAACAGAATATATTAACAAAATGTGGATTTGGCTATGCTCTCGTCTCAACAGGTTCCAAGTACATCTCATTATTAAAAGAAGGTGGCGGCGCAGGAGCTGGTGGGGGCGCAACCCATAAGTTTTGTCTCAAATTCTGGGGATTATTGCCCCGATTACCCTGACCGGGGTTTCGATTGCGACCAGAACCGCCACCACCACCGCCGTGCATGGTGTGAAAACTATGAAGATATGATGGATTGTGGTTGCCATGACGAAGGTCTCGCCTATTCAGGCTTTGACTCTGTTTGAAATCTTCTCGGCGCGGATTGCGGTGGTTGTATCTTACATCCTCCTCATCGAGATCCATATGCGGGTAAAACAGTCTGGTGTCCAGTTCCATGCCATGATGTAAGTGGTCCATCCCTCCGTTGGCGCCTGGGTGGCCTGGAGGGGGCATCATACCCTCGCTTGATCCAGCGCTGTAGGAGTCAGAGTGAAGCATTTCTCTCTCAGCCTCAGTTGATCTTATCAGTCGATGAAGCTCTTCTCTGCGCTTCCGTCTGAAGAAACCACACTGTAAGACCAAATGCAGAAGAACAAATTTATTGAACACAGATAAATTTCCACAGTGCAGAAATACATTGTATTATGTTGACTGAGTCAAAGAATATGTTTAGTAATTATAATGCAAAATTTATGTATTTCTTTGCCCTACATCAATGATTCTCTCTGTGGTTGTGTTTTTTCAAGAGTGTCAATGTTATAAGCTCATATTCTGTCTTGCATTTGAAACTACTGCATTCAAAGCCATAACTGAACAGGCTTTCCAAGTCACAACCCAGCAGTTACAAGATTTCCCTACCTGGACTCAAATTTGTCTTTCCATTAGGTGGAATCCCAGATGAAATAAACCAAAACGATTCACGGTAGATAAACATTAAAAGATATTTGTTTGAAAATATCCTCCAGGTAAATGCTGTAGCTTATATGTGCACAAAGTACAGTTGAACCTGTCCAAGACGGAAACCGAAGGAAGGGAGGAAAAATGTCCGTCTTACACAGGCTCCGTCTTAGACAGAGGGGAGGCTGGGGTGGAGACGGCCGCCTGAGCTATATGACAAGTGTCAATCATTCCCACTAAATAATACTAATCGTCATTGCTGCTTATGGCTGGTCAAACTCACTGTTTGGCCAATAAAAGAACAGAAAAGATCGTAACACTTCTTCGTTGCCGCCTCTAGCCTCATCCATCAATGTAATACTACTTTTAACCAATGCCGTTTGCCCTACAGCAGCCTCTCCTATCAATGTAAGAATCGCAATCAAGCAATGACCTTCACTCATTTCCTCGTGCTAATTCTATAAAATAGTCAGAAGCGTTTTAACTTCTTGTAACATGTCGTAATAAGTTAGAAAGGAACCCATAACTAGCGTGTGCCTGTAAGGGTGGTCCAGGGAAACTTTTTCCTTGACTGGTTGAGAGATCAGAGCGCCGGGCAGTGGCAGAATTTCACACCTCTGGCCAGCCGGTGATGTGACCCGGTCGGCGCGCCACTTGGAACCTTGAAGACAGGCTGCCCTCAGATTCATGGCTCCCCACCCTCCCCTACCCACTAGACCACACCCTTCCTTGCTTAACGGTTTGGGTAAAGATTTGAGCTAGTAGAAAGAAACTTTGGGGGTGTTTTTATTAGGACTGGGGATAACTGGCAACGCTCTTTCAGTCTTGGACAGGTCAGAACTCTTTGAGGGAAAAAAAAATTGTTTCTGTTTCCGCGTTGCACAGGTTTCCGTTTTATAGGTGATTTTAGGGGAATTTATCAAGGGGAGTGGGAAGATACCGTTAAGAGAGGTATCCGCTTTACACAGGTTTCCGTTTTGGCAGGTTTGACTGTTTAGAAAAGTTAGACCACTGCCAATACCTTGATCCATATAAGCCATATTTGGTACATGCAAAATAGCAGCGATGTACATTGATAATAAAGCAAACATTCACTAACAGACCTTCCAAAGTATGATGCCGATGATGTAGAGGAGGAGAAGTCCGCCGGATATGCTGATGACCAGAACCCACCACGTGATGGCCTTGAGAGGCTGCGATTCATACACGATGTAGCTTGTTGTCTGAGGAAACAGACCAAAGAACAGTAAAATATTTATCATGCCGCCAAATCATCACCCATCTCAGAAGGGGACGCAATGTACAAAATTTGCCATTTTGACTTACTGGTATCACTACCATGGGATGGCACCAATTTATTTCTATGTTCTAAGAAAATGGTGTTTCATTAGCTTTAAAAATGGCTGAGTTATTAGCAGATCAGATGTCAGTTTTCATAAAATAGAAAATTCAAACAAAGTGCCCAGTACTGGGCGGCGAATTGTGCAAAGATGCATAATTCAATGAGAACATGTCCACATCTCTCACACTCCTAATCCCATTTTGCCTGCTTCATGTACAAATTGCACACACACATATAATATAATACTGATGGAGTCAAGCAACAGAGGGTACCTCTTTTGAATTTATTTCACAAGGAAAGTTTAAAACTTATTCATGCCCAACAACATTGCCTATGCATGCAAGCATTAATCTCTCTTCTCTCTTCACCAAAATGATTAGTTTGGTGCCTCTATTTCAGGAACAAATCTCTTCTTCACTTGCTTCCATTATCATTATGAGAAAATTTGAGAATAAAATTATGGAACTGATACGTCGGTGACAAAGTATCTTCTCCTGTACACGCACTGATGCATTATGGAATGAAGCCATGGGTTGGAACAGTGTGTTGGCTGGCTCTTCCATGAAAGCTGAGCTGGTCACTGCAATATGATGAGTGCTCTGGAAATAAATAGAAATTCAGCATTGATTATGTCATTTGTGACTCAACAGCAAGTAGGACAAGATACAGCTGTTGCAAACGCACTTTTGTTACTGAATCAGCTATGCACAGAATTTCATTCACAAAACCATTGGATTATTATGATTAAGTTCTTCTGAACTTATTTCTTTCAATGGTCAATGGTAATTCTGTAGAAATGCTTTGTAATAATGGTAGGTGGTACACCAGATCTAGTTCCAAAGTAAATATCAACTAATTGACATATCATTAACGAAAAAAGAAAAAAAAGAAAACTCTAGCTACCTCTTGTACTTGGAGATAGTTTAAGCTTCTTGATCTTTACTATGTAACTTTTTAAATTTCTTTTGTTTATTTCAACATTGTTGCATTTTTGCACACTTTCCATCAGAGGTCTGTGAATGAAATTAAAGTATTTTCAGTACAGCCATTCACTGGTATTCAGCTCAGTTATTCACCTGTTGTTTATCCAAAACGTCTGTTCGCATGTTGAGGCTCATGTTGATATAGACGGTTTCTGAGACATGCATTAGTCCCACATAGCAGGTCACCGTGACACACACAGTGTTCTCACATGTCTGCACAAAAGAAAAAAGTCAAGTCTCACTAGAGAGTAGAGTATTTATACAATGACTAAAAAAAAAATACAATTGGAAATTTCACAGTTGATCATAAATAGATAAAGAAAAAAAAGAAACCCCACAAAAAGTACAATCTTATACAAACAGAACTTTCCCTGAAGGAGGTAATCACAAAAGCTGGTGGGTTTTTTCCACAAACACCTCACAAACACCTAAAAGCATGCAAAACACCAGAGACACTCATTATTGTGGAAAAATTCAGAATGCCTCGTGCCAATAGGAAAATTCCTTGTAAGAGTTCCACTCAACAGATTACCGAAACTGTTGAGGAGGGGTGATTTTTTCACTCCCTGAAAAGTAGGTATGAGGAAATATTTACACTGAAAATAAAGAAACATCCCAAGCCAAAGCTTTTACTTTTAGCTGTACAAAAAAGAAAAAATTACAAGCTGAAGTTGTTTGAATCTGAAATAGATGACGAAAAAGATTAATAAAGATATAATTCAATCTGGACCCTGGCATTCAGTCGGCTTACCAAAGAGCTTATAATTTCATAAAGAGATGTAAGCTTGGTCTGGATTAGTGAGATTTTCTGTTTGCTTGCGCACTCTAAAATAAGTGTGTGTCTTGTTCTTTTCATCTGGTTGTTATTAAGACGTATTTATTTATAGAGAAGCCAGCTTTTTTTTGCCGTTTTAGCTTGGACCATAGCAGGGTGGAGCCGAACACCACGGGACCATGCCGGATAGGCGCCATGTTTGAAGAAACGCGCCTTAAAGTTGCATCATAAAGGGAGGTAAGTTACAGCTCTCGGTACTCCTTCTCTCCGGGCAAAAAACTATGTCATTATCGCAAGTAATATCAGAGATTGAAAAATATTTCACCAGGTATTTGATGCCATCGTGTACAGCCAGCAGTCCCTGATCTTTATCTCCACTTTTTCCGGTATCTGGGTGTGACCGGTTCGGGGACAAGTTACATTCCACTGGTACTCGGGAGTAGGCTTCAGTCACAGATTTTCTCTCTACCTGTAGACACACACAGGGAACAAATAGAGTAGAGATGGAAATGGGTAGAGGAACGAAAAAAAAGATGAAGAAAATGTAAGCAAATGTGATATCAGAAAAATGGGCAACCCATAGGATAACATTTAAACAGAAATAGTCAGTTAAAAATAGATTCAATACTCTGCCCTAGTCTTACATTGTTTGCTTTGGTTACCAGTTTTACATCCTTTGCAACACTCTAAGGTCATTTAAGAGACAGGATACATTGACCCCGCCTGTAGGGCCCAACCCGAGCTGAGAAGCAAAACACTCCCAGCTGAAAACCCCCCAGATCGTCTGTGCGTGGGATCAAACTCAGGTCTTCCACATGACATGCGAAGAGCCTAATCATTACAAAACAGCACTGGTTCTTCTCACATTGTCAGCTGGGCACAACAAAGGTAATCTTTACTGTCTCCATAACTAGCTTTGCTTTTTATTTTATTTTTTTCGATCTAAAAAAATAAAGAAAACCAAACAAATAAACAACCCTCCTCCTCCCCCCCCCCCCTCCTAAAAAAAGAAACAAACAAAAAAAGAAACCCCACTCTGTGACATACATGAAAAGAAACAATTAACAAAAAGAAACAATTAACAATGCGAATACAATAATGTGTCCATGAAAAAGACCAAAGAGCCTCCTACAAATTCCAAGTCATGTGATCAGGAGATAAGACGAAAAACACTCAAGCCCTACTTTTTCGCTACAGTTTTTTTTCCACCTTAACATGTATAACAAAGACAAGAATATAATCACATCAAGGGACATTAAACACTAATATGCACCACACTTACATAAATATTTTCCAACTTGAACCACTGTAGCTCTGGGAATTGCAAGGTGAGCTGTCCATGGGGCATGGGGCTCGGGCCAAGGTTATTCAGTATGTACAGGTGAGTCAGGGGAACCCACGTGTTGACCTCTTTTTCTGCCCGGCTGGCATGAGGCAAGGATATCTGGCTGGGAAGTGATACGCTGGGAAAACAAAAAGGTACACATGCTTTACAGAAAATATAATTTTCAATTCACATTTATCTTTGTCGAGAGAAAAGGGAGCTTATTCGCTCACATGGTAACTCATTTCTAAGAGAGGAAAGAGGGGGCATTTGAATATCATGAACATGGAGGAAGACGTAGGGGTGTATTACCTTGCCAACTAAGATTTATTTTGATTACCAGTTTTACATCACTTGCAACACTGTAAGGTCATTAAAGAGACGGGCTACTTTGACCCTGTCTGTCAGCGCCAATCTGGGCTGAGAAGGATAATATCCCAGCAGAAAGATACGCCGGATCATCTGTGTTCAGGATTGAACTCTGGTTTTCCGCATGACAGAGCAAAGAGCCTAACCATTACACCATAGCACCGGTTTGCCAACTAAGTTCATCTATTAATACAGACACTGCACAAAGAATCATAACTCGTGACACCCGTTGTGACACTGCAAGGCTATTTTAGAGATAGACTACCTTGCGTGTCAGGGCCACCGCAAACTGAGATGGACACAACTTCACAAGATACTAGTAGAGTCGAAGATGTGGCGTCAGTAGTCTAGTGGTTAGGCTGATTGACTCGTAATCGGAAGAATGCAGTTTTGAATCCCAACTCAGGCCCGACGTTGTGTCCTTGGCAAAGGCACTTTACATGAATTTTCCTCACTTTACCTATGCGTGAATGGGTACCCAGCTATAGACAGCGAATGATCTTGTCTGTATGTTAAGTGCTTTAGCGCGAGAAGGTTTCTCAATGACTTGGTCTCCTGGGGTAATAATGATTGTTAAGCGCATAGAGCCTACTTTCGAGCAGAAAGTGTGCTATATAAACGCAATCTATTATTATTATTATTACCATGCTCAGCAAATCTGAGGATAAAACTCACCTCCTCTGCATGATAGGAAAAGAGCCTCATCATTACACTACAGATCTCTGATTGTTTAGCAAAGAGGCGAATGCCCCACTACAGCCCTTGTGCTATTTGCCCTCGTGTAAAACAACCAACAAGATGTCTGCATAATACTCAATACTGACGTGAAGCAAAGAGATATCCCAAAGTTGGAGTGAACCGAGCTGAGGGAGGGGGACAGATCAGAAAATGCTAATGCTCACCCTGCTAATTTCAGATCTGTTCTCATTTGAAGAGGAATTTTGAAAGCAACAGAGTTGTCCCTCATCTGCTCCGCAGTCTCCTTACTTGTGGAACTCACGTTGACCTTCATGTTCAGTTCAACCACATCATATGGGACACGCTGAGCGTAAAAACTGGCTCGTAGAACAACCTGAAAAATAAAAATACATTATTGCATACAAGAATTCATTCAGACTAAATTGAACCAGTGATCTCAAAATTATACACCATTGTGGACTGTGGAAATAATTCAGTGCGACAATTTTTAGAAATTTAAGTACTACTTAGAGCATATTGACTTTTCATGAACCAATATGACACTATCACGAGGACATACATGAAAAGGGCACGTATTGTGTAGCCATGCATTGCTATATCAATAAATTCTAAGAAATGTTTATAAAATTCTGCTTTTGTTTTGTTTCATTTTGACCTTTGTTTGGGCTACATTTTTGTTTTTGTTTTTTAGTTTGTTCATTTGTTTGGGTTTGGATTTTTGGCTGTTGTTTTTTTATTGCTTTCTTTTTACAAACAATTTTGCCCGATGTGGCTTTTCCTGACAACGAAGTGCCTGCTGACGTGGCATACAAAGAACAACCCTGAGAGAAACTTAAGCTGGCTCAAGTAAAAAACAAAACAAGAAGAGGCTCAAATAGCCAAGCTGGCGCCTCTATAATAACTCACTCCTTACTACCCCTTTCACTTTCAGCAATGATCACTGAAATCAGGTTTTCTTTCTCTTGACTGACCTCAGAGTGTTGCAAGGAATGTAAAGTCAAATCAAACTTGAAGACACTGGTTTATAAAAAGAAGCAATAACAACATTAAAAAGCCAACAAACCTTTTGTCCTCTCTTCACCGGCCCCGTTAGATCACAGACCAAGTATGTACTTGTAGAGTTTGTGTTTAAATCCTCGTGTGGCATACATACAGGAAATGAGCCGTCCTCCATCTTATGGATGTAGGAATAGAGCACTGAGAGAGGATGTTCTATGATGACTTCCGTAAGGTAAGAGGTGTCGCCGTTGTTGAGAATTACTATCTCGAGATCAAACGAGGGTGAGCTGTCTATCAGGAAGAATTTTTCGCCATTCTTGAAAAGTGCTTGTGCTTGTAGACTCAGGTCAGGATAGCATGTGTGATCATCTGAACATTCCAGAGCAAAATGAGTCTGCAGGGATGAAGTGAGAAATACAGTGAAGAATGAAATAAATTATTCCATGATCAAATTAAAATAAATTAGAAGGCCAAGATTAAATAATCCATAAAAAAGAAATGAGAAATAAAATGAAGGATAAAATAGATAACATTAAACAGAGTCATTCACTAAAATCATCAACAAACATAATACGAACAAAAAATGCTGCATAAAAATTTTCCTATGGCTATCTTTGTACAGTAGACCGCCGATGATCCGACAAATTCTCTTATCCGACACAATCAGTGGGGACCGATTTTTTTTATGTCTCTATAATCCAACAATTCGCTGTTCCGACTACGACATAGGCTAAGAGGGAACAAATTTGATAATTATGTAGAAAAAACTGTTCGATAATCCGACATCAATTTCTAGATTCCTAGTCAGGCACGACCCATTACATTATAAAGGTCGCCACACAAAGAAAAGGTGAAATCCTGAAAAGCAGATGTAACGCTGGTTATCTAGAATCCCATTCACCAACACGACAAGTTGTGTACACAGAAGGAACAAGAGCTTGTAAAATAGCAGATGATCAGTACTAAGCCTGACAGTACCCTTGGACTCCTCATACACACTTCCGACAGTATAGAGCCTGATAACTTTTATGGCATGCCAGATGCCCATAAGCAAACAAATGAAGCCATCTACAACTTCATCACCCCCTCCTATTCATCCCCTACTCAATACTGTGTATAGTCCTAACATTAAGAAGATATATACAAAGATTAATTGACTTTTGTTACTACATGACTACATGTACACGTTTTTAATAAAAAAAAAAGATACACAAGACGGCAAAACTGAATGAAATCAAAGTCTTAAATCATCATGTAGGGTTATATGGGGTCGAACTATAGCAGATCCGATTATCCGACACTTTTGCCGGGACGGACAATGTCGGATTAATGGCGCTCTACTATAAGGATCTATGTCAAACCAATTCAAAAGTCCATTCAAACTGGTAAAGATTCTAATTTGTCATAAACAAGAAAGCAGCCAAGATTACGACTTTTTCATAAAAGCATCATTTTAAACAAATTGGTGACCAGAATATGGCATCACAATATTTTAGAAAGATTGCTTGTATTGAGGTTTGACTGAAAATGTCAAACCAAAAAGGGCTTCTCCCTTAGATGTTGAACAAACAAAGACAGCAATTACAAACTATAAATATTACAGACATACAATCAGAGGTCCGACACTTATTTGAAGAGAAAGAATACAAAACGGGGCACCAACAGACAGATGGTATACGAGCAGGTTGCACATGATCACTGTTGTACTCACAGTCATGGACACAGAGTTTGGAATGTACTTGTTTCGAACAGGACAAATGGTGCACATGCTGGCAATGCCGATTGAGTTTGAGGCAATTTTAAAGTCCACTTGCAGTTTGAGAGGAGTGATCACATCTCTGCTCTCCGGCTGTGAGAAACAAAAAGATCATAATATGATATTTGGAGATGATACTATGATATGTATTTATGATTCTCACAAAATGTGCAATAGTTCAGAATGTAGTTCTATTCAGTCTTTAAATCCTAGTTTTGTGAAAGTGTATCTGTGTTAGTTCCCAAAGCATAATATGCTGTTTTTTGCTCATGAGGCGTTTGAAATAAACACATGAACTTTGAAAGTCGACACATCAAATATACATTTGTAAAACAATGACCATAACTATAGAAGGATCACCTTGAAAATGGGAAAAAAAGAAGGGGTATTCTTCCCATTACCTCTGGCTAGAAAGAGATCATTGATGATTGGTATAATATGTTACAGAAGATCTTATATAAAAAAAAGCAGTGACTCACCCTGACAAATATAAACTTGTCCCAACAAGTAACACGCTCCAACCGCAATGTCACAAGCTCATTGCTACTTTCAATTTCCTTCTTCCCATCTGGCAACATGAATAGCCTCGACCGTTCTCCTCTATGTCTCTCCAAAGTGTCCAAAGTCAAAGTCATGTTCACCTCTGAGAAATGAAAAAAAATAAAATCATGAAAAACCTAATGACTACAGCTTGACTAGTTCACTATACATTTGCATATTTATGTTTCATCTTCTTGCAAGTCATACTCATACATGGTTACAATTGATATTTCCAGACAGAAAAATGAATAAAAGCTTTTCTCTCACTTTGTTATAGGCCTATTTTCTAAAAATGTCCAAGTGAGGCATACATAAAAATAAAACAGAGGCCACTAAGTCTATATATTGCTGTCTTACACGGTTAAAAAATAAGACACAAGTATCCTAAAAAAAATTTTTTAAAGTTTAAAAAAGGAGATTGATTTAAATGATCATGTCTTACAGATAAGGTGTGCATACGTACTATGCAACCATCAATGTTGATTCAACTCTTATAGACATTCTAGTGAGACCACTGCTGCATTTCTGCCTACCTGAGGAGGGCGGCAAGTTTTGGCCGCTGTACCGCATACAGATAGTTGCTGTGAAGCAGTGCCATGAACGGTCTTTGTAGGAGCAGGAAGGTTCATTTTTCAGATCAATAACTGAAGCAGACAGCTTTAGGTTGGCAAAGAGGTCCAGTACAGACCTGGTCCGGAGTAACACCACCATGTTGGACTCAAAGGCACCAACAGCAAAATCTGAAGAGGACATTTTCCGTTTTATGCCAAAGTCTGCTTCGAAACTGCACATCCCGACTACAAAAGTAATTATTCGTGAGGTAAGATTGTTTAAAAACTGTTATAATAGTAGGTGGTGAATTTAAAAAAAAAAAAGAATAAAACATAGCAACCTGAAAGAAACCAATTCATTCACACAATTTACTTTTGTAGCTCACAAAAAAAAATTTGCATAAAGTCAAATAACATGTCATTATATGTGAAGTTTACAAACAAAATGCACTGATAAATTTTCTAAAAAGGAAGAAGTTTTATTGTATTAAATGGATTTTGAGAAAAAGTTAACTCCTTCTAAGCCTATTAAGTCCAGCATATAATATAGGTGCCAGCTCAGCACTCTTACAGACAATATATTTTACCTAATTCACATCAACTTACTTTACTTTACTTTACATTTCTGACCCAGCAGTCATTTCGGCTCTTGTCCTTTGAAAACCATATTAACAAAAGATACTTTTAAAACTGCTACCAAAATGTCTTAGTGAAAAATTCTCAAGACTACCTTTATAATGATTATTATCAACATCCCAAGGGCGGGAAAATGACCATCCAAATGATTTCAGAGAACTGTGCAGGTCTTTTCCAACGATCCTTTGAGCAGGTTCAGAGTGGAAACCTGTTTTCCTTCCGTTGTAAATATATACCACCCCTGATCCTTCTTCATAAGGAGCTCCGACAGCAATATCTAGATGAGAAAAATGCAAGAACAAATCATTTGTACTCAGTAGTTTTAGCTTCTTTTCTTATGACATTCAATTTCATTCTTCTTCCTCTGTCTAATTAACACTTTGTAGTTACTAATCGCATACTCCGTGCCAGGCCTAAGAAGTCTAATCGCGTCACGGCTGGCTGCGCGTGACCACTAGGGTTCTTTATCCTTCTGCCTGTGTGACTACAAAGTGTTTAAAGTTATATTTAGTAACAAGGATAACAATTGACATAAGAGAGAAAGAGGAACAGTCGAAAGGAAAGCAAAGGAGGAATAAGTAATGAAGACCTTTGAAAAATTGATAAAGCTTTGGTGTGAGTTGTAGTACATAATGAGAAAATAGGCTCTACATAATAAGATTTTATCCTTATTGCTCTATGACCTTCGACTCCAGTGGAAAGAGCGAGGAAACTAAACATCTTTCAATTGCTAACATAGAATTAGAGTAGCAGAAATTAGCCTAAAAATTAAAACTTGTTAATAATTTCATTGCTCGTCAACAAACATAACGATTACAGTCGTTGCATCCAAACACAAAGACATAGTGTGAATACTATCTACTTTCCAATCTAACACGGAGATGCTTTTTTATCCTGCAGAAGGTAAACTTTTTTCTTCATTTTCACTAATACAAATGTACACAAGGACTTGCTTACAAATATGAAGATGTCGACATGCATTACCTTCAAATTTGTCATGATTTAAATCTCCCATGTTAGCCACAGCAGTGCCAAATCTTGCATTTGGAGCATTACTTCCACTCAGCAGAGGTTCCATGAGCTCCATATTGAACTGCAGAGAGTTTCAAATCAGAGGTCTTTGACTGATATAAAATTAAAAAGATATTAATGGTGTTGCTATAGAATAAAAAATAAGAGAGGATTCTTTAAAAAATGTCTTCTTTTTTCTACAAATCTAACAGAAGACAAAGATGATAACAAGGAGTTTGATACTATGTGTAAGTGTTCATTCTTTATGTACTTTCTCTTCCAGCTCCTCTAACCTTTTTATACATTTCGTTTCTTAAACAGAATAAATCAAGGTAAAATATTCTTTTCCTCTTCGATCCCACTGCTTAGCTCATTACTATGCTATATATATAATAAGTGTATAGTTTTGTTAAAGTTTGCTGGTTTGGCTAAGGTATAGCTATAAAGCTCTTTCATGACAACATCCTCATCTATTAGTTCATGACTCATGAGAATTGAGAGGTTTTTTTTACATGTCTCGTGATGAACTATTAAGGTATCTGCCAAGCATCAAATCGCAGTCTCTATAGGAGCATTCAATCTTCCTTAACCTAACAACCAGACTTATAGGATTGGTACATGGTCTAATCATTCTGTAGTTCATACATTGATAAGTGGGTACGGAAAGAAATCCATTAGATGTAATGATTGGTATCAAGATACAGTGTATATCCGTACTTTAAATATTTTCGTATATAAAAATATGTACAAGCCAGTGATTAAAATACCACCAACTCCCAACTTACAAATTCTCGATTGATGTAGACATAAACTCTCCCTTCATCGAGTTCATCAGAATACAGTGGGGCACCAATGATCAGGTCGTCGAGTCCATCTCCATTGAGATCAGCAACACACAATGAAGCACCGAATGAACTTCCCAGCTGCAAGAAATAATAGGAAAAAAGACTAACAACAATATCAATATGGCATAAAATAGAGATATTTCATTCCAATGTTTTAAATATATTTTGCATAGAGACCTTTAAAAAAAACCCAATAATATAATAAAAAAATAAAAAAAGAATGAAACAATATGCTGTATTTTGAATGAATGATACAATTCCAAGAGGCAAATAAAGAAATGTTTCTCAAAAATTCAATTCATGTCAATGTCACCAAAAGACACTTAATTAATGAATTCAAAGTAATTTACAAATTTTCTTAATGCTTGTAAAATTTATGCTATAGAAAAAAAGATATATTAAATTAAACTAAAGGTGGGTTTGTTATCTACCATTTTCCTACTTTTGTGTGTGATAATGTGTTAATTGTAGAGATATTTGAACAATGAAGAAGAAGTCAGTGTACCTGTTCACCATCTTTCACGAGAACCATCTGAAATTTCTTGTTGTAACCAAAGACCTGCGGAGTAAAAAAAAAAAAGGGATAGTAAATACGAGTACAAATAACTTAAAGTTGTATGACACAATCTCGTTGACACAGTCCTCAAGCTGCCCAAACGGTTTTCATGGAAAAGTTATGAAGGGACTCAAATAAATACACACTAGTGGGGTATGATGCGGATAGCCAGATTGAACTGGGACCATTATGGCAAATGTAGGCTACATTAAAAGAAAGGGTTGTATGCATCAGTGACCATTAATTCAGGTGACTGTTGAAAAAAGCTAATTGTAAAACTGAAGGCAAAACATCGTAATTTCCATTTTAAGCTTTAGCTTCAAGTGAAAAGGAGTAAAAAGATGTGTGAGAAGGGAAGCGTTTTGTTTGCTCCTTAACTGTGAGACAGTTTAAGCGCCAAGACCGAAAAGTATTATATCACAAGGCATGACTAAAAAGTCCTCCCTCTTCAGGCATTATTTCCAAACTAATCATCCCACAGATAAAAATTACATGTATATACTAATAAAAAAGTTAGGGTGCCTGCTACATAAAGCTATATTTATTTTTCCCCATGGTCACTGTCTCTGTCAATATAGGTGTGCAAGTCTTTGAAAAGCATTTGTAAAAAATTCCATTGGTTTTCTTCTGCACTACCTCCAACTGTTAGTGTCACTACAGGTGTGCAAGCCATGAACAAATCTTTAAAAAGTGTTGGGGAAAAATTCTGTTGGTTTTCTTCTGCGTTACCTACACACATCAGCCTTAACTTCCTCATCATCGGTGTAAGGATTCCTATTCAAGTATTCTTTAAGCTTGGGGAAAAGAAAATAATCCGATGGGGCTAAACTGGGCTATAGGGAGGATATGGCAGGATCTCCTGAAATCTGATTTGAATCAGGGCATCTTGAGTGGTAGGGAGATGAGCATTATCATGATGGAGAATGAAAATATTGTCTGGATGAATATCAGATATTAGCGCCCACAGTTTTTGGAGAGTCTCAAAATATCGGTCGGAGCACAGCCCTACCTTGTTCCAAAAATTCCAAGTGTATTTTTTTTTTTCAATCCCAGAAAACAATCGGAGGCACTTTCCCCGCAGAGGGAGAAACTTTGAAGTTTTTGGGATGTGGTAGATCTTTGCACCTGAATTCCACTGATTATCTTTTGCTTTTGGGTCTTAATGGTGCACCCATGATTCGTCTAGATTTTATTTTTTTCTTTTGCCCAAGTTTAAAGAATACTTGAAATTGAAAAGGAATCATTACACCGATGGCCAGGAAATTGAGGCTGGTGTGCATAGGTGGTGCAAAGGAAAACAAGTGAAGTTTTTTGCTGATGCTTTTTTCAAAGACTTGTTCATCGCTGGCGCATGTGTGTTGACAGAGATGGTGACTCCATGGAAAAATAACGGTAACTTCTTCTAGCAGACACCCTTAGCTTTTGATTGGTGCTTTATCTATGGGATGATTAGTTTGGAAATAATGGCTGAAGAGACAGGACAATTCAGAAACAACTTGCATGTGAGAAAAATGTTACATTTCATAAGTTTAATTTATAATGAGAATACAATTTGAGGCAGCAATCAAGACGTCAACATTTGACTACATATTTTCCACTCTCACCTTCCCTGTGCCACCTGCTCTTGGACCTCCAATGATTGTGAAGATGTCCTCTGTTGATAATCTTGCAGTTGTCACAGCCATACCTAGAATCCACAATAGAGAAAAAAACAGAACACAATAAAAGATTTTGTTCAGAAGTTCAAGACTTTCAGGAATAAAATTTAAAGTTGAATGGGAGAGACAAATCATTTTAATTGAATTATAAGTTCTCTGTACCATAAAGAAAGACTGGGAAAGGAGAGAGAGATAAACAAATCATAACTATTTTCTTGCAGAATTTTTCCTAACAAAGCAATTAAGAGTGACATCTACATCCAATAATTCACACGCAACAAAACAAACAACAAGAACAACAAATATATTATCTCCAATCTGGGACCACACATCTGTCTCTCACCAAAGTATGAATTATTATAGCTGTCCATTGGCATCTCAAGTATTCTTGGCCTCGAATCTGAACCTGCTTCAATGAAGGCAAATCCTCCTGGAAATGACAAAAAATCCATAAAAATCTAAGCAAGTTCAATATAGCATGTGTGCATCTGATATTACATCCCTAACTACAAGGATCCCTTTCGTAAATTTCCACTACTGCATATATATATGTCTATCTTTTTCCCTCTCATTTTTTTTCCCTCTCATTTCAGACAAGTACAGCAAAGACAATCTACAAGTGTAAATATCCTGATGATATTGATTTTCTTCGTTGGTGAGATATTGCGAATCAACAGGTGTAGAAAATTCCTATCAATGAGCTACTTAATATACGTATTTATGTCCCAAATGCATTGAAATTTTTTTTCTAAGTTACCTCAGATAAATTGACTTGGATCAAATAAGGAAAACAGTTGTAAATGTTTATTTTGCAAGATAGTAAGTGCTCATCACATGTATTTGTTTAATCAATTACCTGACCAGTCATTCAGCCCTGGGGCACCAAGAATGGCAAATTTTCCATCCTGTAAAGCAATTGAAAGAGTAAAGAGTAATGGAAAATGCAAACAATGTTTCAGGTAACTTCAAAGCAAATTTCATCCATCGGTAACAATGGTTCCCTTCTGTATACAAACGATAAGTGTTCTAAGTTTGTACCTCTTTTCATTTTCATACAAAAGTTACAAAAAATCCATCGGTTGTCCTCATAAATAGGAACAAAGCCCATCACCTCACTTAAACGTTTTAGAACAAATTATTTTATTTAATTCTATATCACTGTAACATACTCCTAAAGATAGCAGTCTTCAGGTAAGACATGTTGATTATTGCTGATCTTCCATGACTTGACTAGAATGCCAAGAGACAACTTTTTTCACAAAGTGTTTCATATAACAAGCAAAAGAAACATAATGTGCTCCACATGCTATTACCTTGGAGTACGTTGCTGATGTACCCATGCTGCCCATTCCGTAGGAAAAGACACCAGAGGAATGAATCTGCTTTTTAAAATATTCTAATGCTGGCCAAGCACTGGACTCATGGAAACGCAGGTCACTCTTTGATTCATAGCAGAGGCCATTCATCAGTTCATAGCCTTGCACATAGAACTTGTGATCAATCCAGCGCGGAGCACATATCTGAGGAATGGAATATCTTGGAAAATGTACTAGTGTTACACAAATTTTTGGTGATGGTACAACACACAATTACATACATGCAACATAAAGAAGAGGAATTTTTGTACTTATTGTCTACACTTCTTGCAATATTCCAGAATTAAAGCCCAAGCAATCCTGGTAACAGAAAACAAAGCCTATGAGCACCTCATACACCTGAATTACAAGTTAGTGGCATAGAAACTTATAATGTATAAATAATTGTCTAAGAACCCGCACCCATGAAAAAACCCACATGTTCTAATCTCGCGGCTGTCTTGTCCTATTTCCAAACCTTTGTAAGGCAAATGATGCAAAAATGTGTTTTTTTGCGTTAACTTTTTTTCACGAAATTGAGACGAACTAGTTTCGCGAGTTTTTAATGTTCCTGAATTTCTCAGTTACTAGTAACAAGATATTATCGTAGCAAGGAAAGAAAGAAAAACGCCAAAAAGCTCACACATACATTCCCACAGAGCCCCATGTTATTTTGTACATTCAAAAACTTTTATTGAGAATAAGAACAGCATGATGTTTTACCCCTTTCATTAGCTTGTTCGCTGATTATTTTGCACTGCATTCTACTGAAAAATTTCGCGTGGATGCTATTTTCATTAATTTCTTCTAAATTCGCAAAAATTATAACCACACGAAAAATGTTTTTTTACAGTATGTGATTTTGCTTTACTGGAGAAACGCATAGTGTCCCACATTTGCATTTTAAAATCTTGCAGCTTGCTCAAGACTGCACTGATCTCACACATTGTGAGGAAGATCAAGACCTAGTCTCATCTAAAAGCTGTTAGGTCAGCCCAGACACAATTCCTTTCTACAAAAGCAAACAGAAACAACCATTTTACAAACATATTGTGAATAATTACAATCTGTTTGATTTATTTAATTTAGCTGCAAATGGTAAGTTGCATGCAGCAAAGAGAATGTATCATAAGATAAAGATGACATGCAAGACAGCACATTACACAAAGGTGACAGGCCTATGGGACTATGAGAGGGAGGCAGATGAGTGATATTATAGCAGCCACCCACCATTACATGAAGGTCGGAGTGTTCGTTGACGTCTATGGAGGCTCCCAACCATTGGTTACTTTTCTTGTGGTGGACAGTGATGTTTTTCCATTTAGAAATAACTTGCTTTTCATTGCCTGCAGAAGTTCGAAAAAAGCAGGTTAAAGATACAAGATATTATACAATTCAAATTTCACAAGTAGTTATGCATGTCATCTAAGTGCAAGAGCTAAAAGTGAAGCTTGTTCTCCACAGTCTATTACTACTACATGTATTTGTATCATGATATTTGCTTCATGTATCACTTTTAAAATACGATACATGTATTATTAAGATTAAAAGCTTACTATATATGAACGCCGTTAATGTTCAAACAGCATCAATAATACTTTTCAAGAGGCTATTAAAAAATGCATCAACTTTGGGTGCAACCACAGCATGCACAATGAATAGTAAAGGCTCTCCAAATCTGACTAATCATTAAATACTTTTGTACTGTCTGTGAAGACGACTGACCTACAGACACTCGTTCCTCGCAAGTGCAGCGATAATTTTAAGAAGGCATAATTTAAGTCATATCAAAATATGAAATTGGGTTCTTTGTTCAGTGTATGGTGCTTATTGCACCCCTGTTTCTTTATAGTGAAAATGTACAGTTAGTTTTTAGCATTTTCAATTATGCTCCCACGTGTGAGTATGTGTGTGCTTAACCAAGTGCTCCTGACATCCTTTACATATGATGTTGCTGTAAAAGTAATAGGAAAATGAAAAGGAAGACTTTATCTTTTAATTGTGTCACTCCACCAGTGTCACATTACCAGAGTGCCCCTTTCATCTGACTAGTACATGTTATAATGAAAACAAAAAGCATTGCAAGTGGGCCTAGTACGCAGGATGCACAACATAGGCGTAGTGTAAATCCTGAGACCTTTCACTACTTCCAAATCTGTGACTGCTACTGAAACTACCATTTTGGGAACAATGCCATCTTATGAATAATCTAACAGATTGCTCTAATCGAAGGTGTCATGAGTCGAGACATCAAAACCTGACTCTCTAGTTTGTGAATTCACCGAGCAAGCCTGTAATGTATGCGGATGTTTCTTAAATAATGCATACCAACATCATCAATGAACACAGGTTGACAACTGCTTCTGTACTGCCAGTTGCACTGGAACACAGCTCCTGGCTCATGGACATTGGGCAAAGACGAGTCGTTTGCTCTTGGAGCGCCAGCAAGTAACCTGTGTGCAGAATGAAAGATGCTTTTTAACAACAAACCAATTAGAGAACCAAACTCTTGAAGTCTTTATAGATTTCTAACTACTGTAGCAAATATACGCTATGAGAGAAAAAGAATGTAAATTTAAAATAATGTTCTCTCTCAACATAAATGATATTGTAACACAAAGCACTTGAGTGCAAAGCTGAAAGTTAGATGCGACGGTCTGGGAAACAGAAGCACCAATAGTTCGTAAACTGCAAGAAACCTGTGGCTTTGCAACCTGAATGAGTGCACGCAATATGGTAGAAGAAAACTTGGCTTGGACAAGTTTATGCCTTAAGTGTAATCCAGTTGGGTCTGTGCTATAGCCACCCCCTCTTCCCATCATTGAGCATAGCAACAGAGATATTTAACCACTTTGACGAGAGTGGATGACTGGTTACATGACACTGTGACAGGCAGTACATGTGAATCATGAACAATGATAACTATTTTAACACATTCTGTGTGCATGTCTGTTTTCTTTCTTGCAAATGGGAATCTAGTCGAACAATGTACATTGTATCTAGATATAATATCTAGGTTGCTCCAGTTTTCGTCCACCTAACAATGCATAGGAATACAACAGGGTTTAACACTAAAGTCTAAATTTCCATTAGGTGGGCGAAAAACAGCGCTGAGTAAAAACTGAAGTACAGATGATATATACTATTCCTGCACCTTCTATGTGCAAAAACAGAGCAAAAAAGATAGGCTACTGACTAAATCCTACACTGTGCCTATTACGATTAGGCCTTGGCCTAGTATTAGATTTACTATCTCTTGTGCTGTAATTTTTGCCGAGTGCCAAATCTCGCCCCCCTAATGGGAATCTAGATTCTAGTGTTAAACTGTATTCGTACGCATTCTTTGGTGGGCGAAAACTGGGGCAACCTTGATAGATATTTCTAGTATGAATAGTCACAAGACAAAACTGATTTTCATAGTCATAATAATAATGCTGATGATCATCATCATAGTCATAGCGATATAAATGGAAAACTGAAACAATAATGATGACTACTCACACTGGTAACAGTAACACAGTGTGGTGAGTGAGTGTGATGATGATGCTGATGACTGTGTGTGTGTGAGTGTGAGTCGTGAGTCGTGAGGAGACTAGGGCTAATAATAAATAATGGAGACTGAGCTGAGCCAGAGCATGTCGAAGCAGAGTGAGACAGGACTAGGACAGGGCAGGGAGGGAAAACATTTTTATAAAAATCGGAAACATCAAACAGTCCCACGGGCCACAGCCACAACAATTTTTGAATTATTACTATACTATTAAAAATACAAAAAAAAGCCCCCGTAATTTCGTATACTAAAGACTAAAGTATATTACCAAAAACTCGACCATCTAGGAACGTTTCCTTTATTTCCCCTACTCCCAGTAATAAACTTGGACACAGTGCAATTGATAAATAAAGTCTTGTCAATAATCTTATATATAACGAGGTCATTAGATGTAATTAAGTTTTACTTTCGGTTTTGCTGTGTTGTTTTGAGTAGTGCCCGTTTCGTTTCTAATCAACAGTAATCTTATTTTTTTAAACTTATTTTCTAGGGAATGTCTATTGTTTGCTTTCAAACAGAACCCAAATAATTACGAAAGGCTATTTGATTTCTGATTCAAATTACTGAATATTTTTTTTAACGATGCTAGGTTAGCAAGAACCTACATTTATATAAAAAAAAATGCTTCAATTATACGGCAAACGAATGATTCTGACTCAGCAGTCATCTTGCAACAACGACGGAATGAAGGACAGGAGAACTCTCCTGCGATACGAGTTAAATTCGCTAAATCGCTAGCCAAAATGGCTGCGCCCTGCGTTGGTCTCCTCTGCTTTCGTTGACGGTAGAGGACGAACGTATTAGAACTGCTTCATTTCAACACTCAGACTATTATCGAGAACCCGGTCATCAAGTGAGAAAGGAGCTAGTGCACACAATTACTTTCCGGTTCATGTGTGTCTTTGGAATGTAGTTCCTAACAATAATGTGTCTCATAAAAAGTGGGCCTGGCAACAACTTGTGATTCTGATTGTGATTTGTTGATGTTGTTGTAGTTGTGTGTAGTGTGTGACACAACACACACAAGTAGTCAAGTAGGCCTACACACTGATGAGTGACACTGACTGACAAGGTCGAGTCAGTAACGAACCACTGCCACTACTACTTACTACTCGATCTAGACTAAATCTACCCACCCAGTGCCACTCACACTTACGTGCTGACCCTCTCTTCTCTAGGCCTAATCCTCTCTTTTTTGAGGACTTTTTGGGGTTGTGATAGATAGTGGTGATAATATTAATAATTAAATGATGGCGCAGGCTGTTGAGTTTAATAAGTTAAGTAAACATTACTACTACTACTAGTCTAGTGTACTACTACTACTACTACTACTACTCAACTACTGACGCTCAAAGTCAACTCACTCAGGAGTCAGGTATTGATGAGCCGAATATCGGGACCACGCTTTTTTAGTAGTGCCTCACTCATCTGTGCCAGTTTCAGTTTGTGACAGTAGTAGTACCATAGTTGAGTAGTCCGTGCCATTGACCTTTGTGTTCGAGCTTAGTTTAGTAGGCCTACTGCTACTGTACTACTAGATCTAGTCCTTAGCGTACAGGGCAATAAAAAGACTGCTTTCATTTAATATTTTATCTGTTTACCGCACCCACGGCGAGTCTGATATAAAGTTCACATCACAGTCACAACATTCAGTGTTATCCTTGACAATAGAAAATTTAAACTTTCAAGGAGAATCTATTTTTAAGAAGTCAAAGCAGTGAAAAACAGTTGCTTTCTTTTCTTAATTGTATGCACAGTAGTAGTACGGTAGCCTAACTTTCCTTTCTACTTCAATCACAGTTGATCAATCCCACTGTTGGCTGATTGATCACTATGGCTTCAACCACAAAATTTCCACATTTACTTGGAACTTTCAGGAACAAATTTATTTTCCCAAGATCTAATGCTGTTCAGTGGTTCCCCGGTCACATGCAGAAAGGTTTGCTGCAAATTCAAGCAAAACTCAAAAGCATTGATTGCATCATTGAAATACATGATGCCAGAATTCCTTTCTCTGGAAGAAATCTGAGACTAAGGGATATAATAAGCTTGAGGCCTCATATTCTTTTGCTCAACAAAGCGGATCTTATTGATATACATGGAGAGAGACAGGGGACTATTCTGAAAAAACTGAAAGAGCAAGGAGTGGATAGTGTGTTCTTCACAAATCTTCGGAAGACCCATCATGAAAATTTTCTCAAGTCAACCATCCTACCAACTGCAATGCGACTCATTGACGCTCAACCACGTTACAGTAGAGAAGGAGTTGACGGGTACAACATGCTTGTTGTTGGAGTGCCAAATGTTGGAAAATCGACATTCATAAACTCTCTTAGGGCAATTCAAATGAAAAAAAGTGGGAAGGCTACTTCCATTGGTGCAAAAGCTGGTGTGACAAAGAGTGTTCTGACTAGAATCAAAGTGAATTCAGCACCACCAGTTTACATAATTGACACTCCTGGCATTATGCCGCCTAAAGTTCCTGGCCTGGAGACAGGTATGCGCCTTGCAGCTTGTTCTTGTTTACCTGACCAGTTAGTTGGTCAGGTAAACATTGCTGATTATATTCTTTATTGGCTGAATAGCCGACAGCATTTCTCCTATGTGGACTACTTCCAGCTAGACGCACCCTCGGACAATATATTGGATGTGCTTGCCAAGATTGCTGTGAATAACAGAAAAGTTATCAAAATCAGGGATATGGCTACAAATAAGTTTGTATACCGTCCAAATAATGATGTTGCTGCCCAAATGTTTTATACATCATTTAGAGAGGGAAAGCTTGGAAAATTTGTCTTGGATGATGATGTTTGTTAATACATGTACATGTACTATTTTGCCTCTCCTTGAAACATGTATTTTTTATAGGCCTACTAATCATTCAATACAATCCACACATGAATTCTTCTCTCTTTCTCTATGTCTCTTTTACTCTCTCTCTCCCTCCTCCATTCTTCTTGTGCAAACTCACACATGCCCACGCATGCACAGCTACGCACACACACACACGCACCTACTCACACAGAAGCATTCCAAAGATCTATCCCATCCAGTCCTCCCAGAATTTCTAATGTCAGATATAACAAAATATTTTCATGCATTGTTTGACAAAAAACAGAAAGATTCAAAACCTCATTTGAGCCACATGCTTCCAAGAAATTTTCTAGGGGAAAAGTGACAGGAGTGTAATTGTATATGTGGGTATGTGTGCATATATTCCTGTGTAAGCATCAAATACAATGTAGTATAATTTTCTTCTCTGTGATTTGAGAGAGATAACCAGTACATCTGTGTGTATGAGAGAGAGAACAGAGAGAGAATCCATGAGACAAACTGTTTTTGTAGTATCTGTAGGCTTACTATTATTTCAATATATTCAGTCGACTCCACTTGTAGTGAAGTTGCTTGTAAAGATCTTCGGACGTAGCGATCTTTTTCCGCGAAACGGGCACTGTAACACAAACTCAATAAAATTCAAACAGTTGTACGGAACTCCCTACATCCGTAGTGACGGCCCATGTAGTAAATTCATGTACACTGCCTAGAGCTGTGTTCACAAGTCCCTTCAGGAAATTATCTTATCTACCATAATACATGTTCCTGTAGGCTACACGTCTTATTTCTGTCTGTAATGTTAATGTTAGGCTATTTAAAATTGAATGATAATTCTTACTGGTACATGTATGACTAGAGATACCAATCTAAAAACTTCTTGGCTTTTTGGACGCCTGTCTTGGAAGTACTTTCCCTGATAATCTGATTTCCAAAAATGTCAGCATTGCTTTGCAAGTCTATTTAAGGCCACTGCCATACATGGAAGCTTACATGGTCATATATATTTATATATATATAGATATTATTTTTTGTAAATGTATTTGTGCAATCATGCATGGAATATTCATGTGTACTCGTGCCTACAGGTAGATGTACTTGTATATCTTTGGCAATGCGTGTATTGATGATAAAGTGTGTGTATTGTGTGCGTGTAGGTGCGCTTGTGTGTGTGTGTGTGTGTGTGTGTGTGTGTGTGTGAATGTGCATGCTTGCTACTAGCTATAAAACGTGGGAAAAGAAAGCACATGTTAATGTTATGTTTTCATGGCATTGAGTTAAAATCTGTGAAAAGCTTGCAATGTGATTATTGGTACACCATTTTGTGTACCAATTGTGTGTTTTTGTGCCTTATTTGTGAACAAAACAGGTGTATATCGTACTGATGTATTTTAATAAGAAACGTTTGTTTTTTTAGAAAAATCTTGTTGTCAGACATATTATTGAAGATGACAGTCGTTTTGGATACTCAGGTGTATCCGGTGTGTGCTATTTTGTATGAATCATTGGGACAAAAATGCCCACAGTTGTTTTTCACAAAGTCATAAAAACGAACCGAATTTCTTCAAATTACTCCGTTGGTCTCCTTGTTTTGCAGACACCACTAATTTTAATATGAAAAGAGTAACATTGTCTCCCTGCTATTTGTTGCTGTTGTTGTTGTTTTTTGCCTGTAGCAGTAGCACTGTAAGTTGTAAGGTCACGTAAGAAGCGCGCTACGTCGACCCTGCCTGTTTGGGACAACCCGGCCTGAGAGTGAGAGAGGGAAGCTGCTAGTCTACTACTATCCTCGTATGTAGGTCCCTATATCCAGCAGATATGGAGAGGCTCTTCCTCCCAGTGGAGGGGTGGAACTCCCGACCCCTGCATGATAGGCAAAGAGCCTAGCCATTGCACCACTGACGCCGTTCTCTTATGCTGGGATGTTGTGTCCTCGGCTCGGGTTGGCCGTGGCAGGCAGGGTCGACGTAGCCCGCCTCAATTATGACCTAATGGTGCGGCTACATTAACATCAGATCGGACGGTCAGACCGAACCGTTTTCCCAACTAAATATATTGTGCACGGAAAATACATGTAATATATTAGTAATAGTAATAAAGACTAGTGAGAAAAATGGCGACGTCCCGGACGTGTTTTTTTCTTACCAAGTCGTCTACATCGTGCACAATATTTTCAGTGGGAAGACAGTCTGGTTTGACCGTCGGGTCTTTCGGGTCTTGTACAAAATCGCAACCAAAACTTTTCATCTCAGGTGAAATTATGGGGACCCCTACATGCAGTGATGCAGTATATATACATGTACATAGATGCATGTATGTACATGTGTATATGTATTATATACTCATGTGCAAAAGTAACTTGACTCTTTGTTTTCAACCTGTATCTTTGCTTTCAGTGTGAGCTACGGCACAAACTTATATTTCAAGAGAAAGAAGAATTATCTGGCTACATGTCTGCCAATTTTCATTGCAATCCGTTTACATTCGTCGGAGCTACAAGAGTTTTACAAAAACAAGTCGAACTTTTTGCGTCGGAAACATGACAAAGAGCAAAAAACGCACTGTTTAAGTAACGGGTGTATCCACAAAGACCCTCAACAACTGCGCGTCAACATCATCATTGCCTTTCTCACCCTGGACCAGGGTAGCCTATAGGCCACAAACAAACACTCTCCACTTTTCCCTATCCTGGGCTAGCTTTTTAACATCATTCCATGACTTTCCACT
>JAUKPP010259506.1:0-22091 GCA_032273245.1 Phyllaplysia taylori
AAGGCTTCTTTGTCCTCAATCTATCTTTAAATGAACGCATAGTGAGTAGTCAGTGGTCGGGCCTGCAGCCCAAGATGATAGAACATCTCTGTGTATGTGAGTTTCCTCACCGGACAAGCTCGGGCTAAAAAAACGAGGGCTTTGGTTGACTATCACACATGCGCATCCCTCCCCCTACCCCCTGCGGAACACGGTTCCACGCGTGGCCCTTTCTAATTATGATCACACAACCACGCGCATGATACGCAGCGCAAACCGATTGCTCTACTCACTTGGCTACCACACATCGAGTCGAATAGTTTCCTTCACTATTTTGAAATTGGATTGTAGCAAGCTTTTTTAAATTTCTTTATTATTATTTTCTTATTCTGTCATCATAGTCCTTCATGTCGACTTCACATCCGAAAATGAATTGTATGATTTTCCAGCTACAATATTATTTTCTCTTCCCAGTGTATTTCATTTTATATTTCCCGTTGCATTATAATTTTGATTTTCATCCTCAGATTGTCAAAGGGATTGACAGACGTCAGCACTGCTTATTGGAGAGCCCAACTGGCAGCGGCAAAAGTCTGGCATTGCTGTGCTCATCGCTGGCGTGGCAGACTGCAGAGAAAGGTTTGTGTGGGGGTTTGCTTTCTTTACATTATAAATATCGTCCCCTCCTGTATTTTGTGATATAATATGGTAATTCTTTTCGTAGGAGAGTCTTCCAATGTTGATGTTCATTTCGCACATGATGGGGCTTGAGGCCTCTTTAAGTGTCTCTGAGGGGAAAAAAAGTCACTTCTGATTTGAACAAGAGATCTGCTGGTTAAAATTTGCCACTTGACCACAGATACCCTAGTGAGAGATTGCATCTTTGCTTTTTGGTTGTTTTTTGTTTAAAACGCCCCTTACAGTACTTGCAACATTATAAGGTCATTATACTGGCAGGACCTCCTGAATTTTATGTCCATCTCCGATAGAACAGGGGTTGGAACCGTGCATGAAACTCTGAAAAAATCCTGGTTTCTCACTTTATTCGAAATCAGTGGAAATAATGGAAGTAACCTCCCCCCTCCCTACTCTGAAAGCCAGATGGAAAGAGAGAGAGAGAGAGAGTGGGGGGGGGGGGGGGGGGGGGTAAGAAAGTGGTATTGTGTTGTAGAATAGATCCCCTCTGACTATGATGTCAATTGGTGGAGTGTCTGAATAGCATAGGCTTGAGCAGGAGGCTTAGGTTACGATTTACGACTCCTGGGATGGGTGAAATGGTGAGGAGGTGTTATCGGGGAGGCCTGACAAAAGCAGTATTGTGGTAGAGGGAAGATATTTGGTCATCTTATCCAAGGTTCCAAGTCACCTTAAACAAGGTTTCAATACAAAGAAATAGAGCGGAGATTGCCGGGACTTTGCAAAAGGGTCATGTTAACCGATATGTCACCTTATCCAAGGCCACCTTAAGCAGACTCCACTGTATATGTCCTTGTCCTCAATTCTCTTTTCTTTGCTCTCAGCCAAGAAAGCTCAAGAGGAGGCAGAGGAAGCAGAGAGAGGTGAGTTCTAAGAGTTCTTTTCTTAAGTGTAATTGCAGGAAATTATTTTCTTTCTTTTATAGTGCCTGTTTTTCTTTACTTTTTAAGTTCTAGTATCCTGAAGGGAAAATGTAAATTTGCATTGACAAATTACTCTCACAACCCTGTGTTTGTCACAGCAGCCAATTTGCATAATTTTTCCTCTTGTTTTCATCTCTTATAGTATTGTAACTCTCACCTAACAACAACTTTTTCTTGATATTGAATGTTAGACCTTGTAGCCCAGGTCTGTGCGTAGCAACAGTTTTACTTCTTCTTGATATTAAATGCAAGGCCTTGCAGTTCAAGTGTGTGGTTCTGTAAATTCCAAAATCACTCAATAAATATTGAATTTAAATTGTTCCTCCCACTCCCAAGGTAGCAATGCTCTTTTGAAAGTTTTCATATATGTGAAATCTGTGGCCGGATGGGAAAGGGGGGGGGGGGTTACTCTGGTCTGATTTCCTCCTCTTTAAATCTTTTTAAGTGTTCTTATTGTCCTAGTCTACTTTCAAGCTCTGAAAAATCTTGTGAGTTGTTGGTAGGTGCTCTGATGTAAAACTGCTCCTTCTACTCCTTCTTATTTTGTTATCATTGTCCTCATCCATTTCCTGGCGCTAAAATAATCTTACAGTATCGATAGTGATATAATAAAACCTTCACCAAACAAATAAACGAGAGACCTGTGCAGTGTCAAAAGTGCCCTAAAATCTCAACAAAACAAAGCAAACAAATTATTTGAAGACATGTTGGGGGAAGAAAAACACTTTATTTGCCCTTTTTTTTTTCATTAGTATTTAAATGATTAATTGTTATGGCTGTTTTTGCCTTTTTCTTTCCCTTGACAGCCACCTGCACATGTGCTTGTCACACAGATCAAGTCAACAAAGAAACTCCTCCATCTACAAAAACAACAACTGAAGAGAAAGAGAAAACGAACGTTGCTGAGCCTGGAAATTCAAATCAGTTGGAGGCTCCGGGACTTGTTGGTACGCATCAAAATACATATATTCATAGAATTTCCCACTCACCTACACGATCCTAGATTTTTACAAGGCACCTGAATCTGTAAAAAGGAAAAAAAGAAAGAAACACTTACAATCCAGTTAATAATCAATTTAAAAAGCCTTTCCATAAATAAACTTTTTTTCCCTCTTAACCTCTGATTAATTCCTGGGTCATGTTTTAAGTCCTGAAGTTTTTTTTATTTACCTCATATTTAATCTCACTCACAATTCACCTGATAGGCCTACTTTCCAGACGATGCTTTTCATTTCTAGGGTAAAAGTGAAAATAAAAGTGTGTAAAACAGCAATTTCCTATTTTACAGTATTTCTCAATAAAAGATTTTAGGAGTTTCCTTTAATGCCTACTTACAAGTTTTCCTTTCTTCAGTGAAACATTTTACCCCAATTATCTCGTTTTGAAAGTTGGAGGCAGTTTTAATAAATTTTGTTTATTTAACCTACCTCATGTCTCTTCAAATACATCTCTGTTTTTAAACAAAGTCTGTCATTTCTGCCTCGCAGATCCCTCCACAAGTGTTAAGAAAATTGACGACGGTGAGGATGACGATTTTCGACCAGACAGTCTCATCGAAGGGGTAAAGTAGAGTTGTTTATCAGAAACATGTTGTTTTTTAGACATTGAAAATACAGCAGAATCTGAATATTTTATGAACATCAGATTGTGTAATAAAAAACTATGATCATATATGGAGGGCAGGAAGCAAGCTATCATCAAATCTTGAGTTGCAAATATTAATTTTGCACTAGAATGTTACAGTGTAGATGGCTAAAACAGCCAAAGAAGCTGGTTCCTCTATAAATAAATAACTTTTAACTAAAGTTATAGTATAGAACTAGGGGCACCTTTTTATAAAGAAAAAAACTCCAGCTATATACCTGGTGGCAACAAAGTTGTCAGTACATAGAAAGCTATGGTACCTTCAACATAACCATTTTTTGGAGTCCGTTTTTTGCTTCTCCTAAAAATTGGCCACTTTAGACACAATAGTTTGTTACTCTGCCTTCGATATATGAATAATTTTCCTCTCTCCTAATTTGTTTAACCTTGTATTTTCTTAAGTGTTTGTAAATTCTGATATTTGAACACCATTGCACGGGTTGGTGGTGGTTGTTGTTACATGGAGAAAATACTGTGATGGCCATGAAGTTGTTACAGTGAGTACTTTCTATCTCTTTTGTGGGATTGATAGTGTTCCTATTTTGTCATTTTGGTTGGTATGTTCATGAGGCTGCGGGAAACACTTTTTCTACTGAAAGTTCACCAAACCAGTGTAATGGTTAGGCTCTTCTCCTGTCATGCGGAAGACTCAAGTTCGATCCCGAGCAAGAACAATTAGGTTTTTTTCTGCTGGGATTATTTCCCTTTCAGCCCGGGTTGGCGCTGACTAACCATAATATTATCACTTTCTCATAGACCATACTTTCAGAATACAGATTTGATAGAAAACATGAACAAGTTCTTCCTTTTCAAAGTGTTTTGTCTTGCTGATAGGCATATAGATAATTTAGACTGCTCTCGTTGATCACTCTTTGAAACCCCGTCCGCAGTCGACCATGGTGCAGTGTCATGCATGCATGTATCATTATTTCATCGTATCTTGCCTAATGAACAGAGGGGTAATCATTAATGCTCCTATCCCTTGCTTAGTTTATGCTACACTTTTTATCCTTTTATTTCCTGATGGTGTTGTGGATCTTAGATGTACATTCCCAGTTAGCAGTCTATTTATATTATAGTTTATTATCTAGCTCGGTACATCCCAACTAAGGCTGCTTTACTGTTTTTTGTGGTTTGTTCACCAGTTTTACGGCCCATGCAACACTTTAGATCATTTATGACACAGGCTACTTTGACCCTGCCTGTTAAGGCCCAGCCGGGTTGAAAGGGACCAATCCCAGCAGAAAAGCGCAGATGCTTGTCCACATCTGGGATCGAAGCAGGGTCTTCCACATGAGAGGCGAAGAGCCTAACCTTGATACCACAGATGCCAGTCCACTGTTTGTGTTTCAGGCAAGCAAAAATGAATGGGTATATTCCATAATGGCTCAAGTCCAACATAGGCAATTTTAGAAGCGCCATGACAATATGGGGTGTCTGAAAGCGGAAATGGGCCATCATATCCCCCGTTAAAATTTTTCAGCACTCTGGCAGTAACTGTGATGGTGCTAGAAAACACATTAAAATATCCTATGAGGAGGACAACGGAGTAAAGGCAGCCACTTCCAAGCCTGGACCAGAGCTTGTGTGCAGTCTGTGCAACTGCGACAAGTCGGAGAAACCCAAAATAAAGTACGTGAGCATGAATTACTTCAGTTCAGTTCAATTTAGGAATTGATGTCCTTGCGATTTTGCTTGAATTTATTTTAAAAAAAATTTTTAGCCTTCACGGACCCATCTTTAGTGGCATAGACTAGCAAAAGTCAGCATAGAACTGAATCTGCAAGCAATTTTCTTTCTTTCCCAGAAGGAAAGAAATGTTTTGGGTGTTTTTTTCTCAAGTACAGGATGAGCCCAAAAAAATTTAAAAACCCCAAGAGATTCGTGCTTTATGCAAATATTTTCCTTATTTTCAATAGATTGCTTTATAATTGTGCATGTTGTTGACGACTGCAAGCAGAAAACATTTCAGAATATTATGTAGAGTTTGATGATCAGGCACTAACGAAACAAGAAACAATAGAATATACAGTTTTGAGTCATTTATTTGTAGAGGCACCTGCTTCTATTGCTGTTTTAGCCATAATATACAATGCATGGTTTTCTGGAATGCGGAATTAATTTTTTATTAGGAGATACTTGGAACATGTTTGTTAGGAAAAAGGTTGTTTTTAAATCGGTTATGCTGATGAAAAACTTACAATTCTAAGTATGCTCGGTTGCTCTATCTATTGTCATCAACATGGGATCAAGACTATGGATTGCTGCATTTGCAGGCTTGCCAACCATCCCGAATTTTTCAGGACTGTCCCGGAATCGAGCCAAGTGTCCAAAAGTCCCGAAAAAGGGTAGATTGTCCCGAAATGTGCCTTTAGCGGTGAAAATATAACAAATTGTTCCTTCTGCCGCTGTGGTCACCATGAATGACCCTGTGTGTAGAAGAAATAGTTTTTTCCCCCTTTCTTTTGTGGATTTTCGTGACAGTGAAACAAATGGCAATCCTCAGGGAAACTTAAGCCTGCTTGAGTGCCTAAGTAAAAGCCAAAACAAGAAGAGGCTAAAACAGCTGAGGCTGGCGCCTCTATAAATAACCCACTCCTTACTATTATTTCCCCTTTCTTTCCCTAGAAATGAATAGAACAGGGCACTCCATTACTGGTAACTATAGGCATAGAAACAGCAACTTAACGTTTTGTACATTGAGTGAACATTGGTGGGTAGATTAAATTTGGTTTAGGCCTAATAAATTACTGTTCATGTATTAATGATCACTGAATTTTAGTTTAAAACTATCACGAGATACCCCCTGCGGATCTGCGCCAGAGCGCTGGATTGTCCCTAATTGACTTTCTGAAAAGTTGGCAAGCCTGCATTTGTTAAAGCTTTGTTTAGTGTGTTTTGCCGTAGGGCGTGGGTTGATAAAGAATACTCAAGGGCTGTCAAACTTCCCCCTGGAAGAAAAACGCTAAATGAAGAGTTACAGATTTAATAAAAAAACAACAAATGGAATCCAGAAAAAGTCGTTAGTTTTCTCTATTTCAAGTGTCAGTTGATACATCAGCCCATCTTTGCTGTATAAAAACTCTCATCTCCAAACTACATGTAGTACATAGAGACATATCCCTTAGACGACAGCATGATGATCCCGACAAACGGCCTATTGATGACGTCCCAATGACTTGATTAGACAATTTCCTTCAACTGTCTCGGTCATGTCTTGGAAACTCTCTCTTGACCAAATCCTTTTCACTGGATTTGGATCTCTCAAAGATCTATTCTAAAAACCAGCATTGACAAAGGAATGAGGTGCATGAACTGCAAACTTTCCGGTTTAGCGGAAAAATACATGGCTTTATAAAATGCCCATGTCTTCCTTTTCTGGGCATTAGGATCATTCAAATTTCTGGGAACTTTTCTGCTTTGACATAGTGACAATTAGGTGAAATTCTGAGAAAAAACGTAGATTATAAAGCTGGACATGAAGACAAAGCAGGATCCAGTTTGTTTTTTGGGGGCTCACTCTCTGTTTCATAGTAATGTTTACTTAGATTGTGGAATTTCAGGCCTTGATCTATGTGTATAGTAGGTGAGAATATTTTTTTTAAAAAGTTGTGCCTCTATGTTTTATGTCTCTTGGCATGATGTCCTCCACTGTTTTGCCGCTTTGCCTTACTCATCTTGTCCATGCAGGGAGATTGGTGGGCGCTTTGGTGCGGACTGCTTCTTCTTTTTTCCAAATGTTGCTATTGTCCTAATCTATTTCCTTAAATTGTCAATGGTGTCGTAAAATCTCAACAAACATTGTTTTCAATGCTACTTGGTGGCCATTTACATTATTGGATATACAAGTAATATGTCTTTTGGGTATTTTTATCATTTTAGGATCCCAACAATCTACTTTGGCACACGGACCCACAAACAAGTTGCACAGATTGTGCGCGAGCTGAAAAGGACGAAGTACCACGACACAAAGTAATGGTTCACTTTTTATATATATTTGGAAAATACAATAATATGCATGATGATGCACAACTTCATTATTTTTTGTAATGTGCCCCCATTTCGAGGCAAGTATGTAATTTCCACTTACTGGCTGAACAGTAAAATACCCCTAATTTGTCTCACAAAACCCACCAGTGTGGTGTAATGGTTTTATTGTTTTCCATGATTGTTGAATGAAAAGGTTATTGTTTCCCGTGGTAGTTGAGTATGAGTTTCCACATGATGTGGGAGCCAGGTTGATTATTTTGGAAAAGGCAATCTTATTGTCAAAACGAAAATATTCATGCTCGAGTCAAAGCCACAACATGGAGACGATTTTTAGAAAAAAGTCATAGTAGATCAAAGATGGATTTACTTGAAATGAACTAACATACTCAGCATCAAATCAGGACATGGGACAACAAAAAAAAAAGACCCAAGATGGAAGAACGGATTCATGTGCTGCCTTGTCAAAGCTCAGATAACAGTGCATGGAAGTTGTATGTTATGTATACCTTAGTGTTTTATAGTTTTTGTGCAATTCCGGAAAATTTTAGACAAACCTTTTTATAACTGACTACCCGGTACTGCCATTAAGGTATTGTTGCGCATTCAGTGTAATTTGCTTTTTATTTGTTTTCTTTATTTTCTTATGACTTTTTACTTGTATATGGTGCCATAAGCATAATTAGATCACATGTAAATTTGATGGCTTTAATTTTTGTTTTTCAGAATGACAGTGCTTGGGAGCAGAGAGCACACATGTATTCACCCTCAAGTTTCTCGCATGAAGAGCAAAAATGATGGATGCAGAGACCTTTTGAATGTCAGTGGTCTAAAGTTTAACTAGTTCCTAAAAATTTCCATTTGTGATTTTTAGGCATTCTTTAATTTTCTTTACCCGATGATATTTTCTGATTTATGCTCTATTAACGACAAATCATTGAGTGATTATTTCAAAAATTGTTTTTTGCTGTAAAATCCACTTGTAGGCAATCACACACCTTGTGTTAAAAGCTCAGAAAACTAAGATAACGGGGTGTCTGCCAAGTTGGAAAGTTGGATTTTTCTAGGATTTTGGGGGGCTGTTTGAAAAAAATCGGAATTTGATGAGGTCCCTTTAGTTGTGATAACATATTAGGAATCAAAACGCGAGGGTTTCCATGCATCGGTGTTTTTAACCAAAAGAAATATGGAACGACTCGAATTAAAGTTACGTAGACGTGTAGGTGGTCATCACTACCTATACGGTTGTTGATTGCGGCTAATCCCAACTGAATATATTTCATGATGTTGTATTCTACTGGAAAAAATGTTGTTGGATCTTTTACCCTGAAGTAGGATTTTTTGGGGGTAGATTTCGCTGGACACAGTGGATAAGCAGACTCGATGTATTCAAAATCGGAATAAAGTTTTTCAGAGGACAACTTAAGAACAAAAAGACAGGTTGGTTTTTTGTCTTTCTTGGACCGTAAGATTTGCTAAATCACGCTTTTCAGAATTTTACACTGGGCCATCAAAATGCTCATATTGCTAAAATCTTATTCACAATTTTTCGCACAGGATCTCGGCTGTCGCTTCAAAGACATGGGTCAGAGGATGGGGTCTCAGAAAATCATCAAAGACATGGGTCTCAACACTGCTTGGGACCTCGAGGACCTGGTCGGCCTTTGCAAAGTGAAGAAGGTGAGTCCTGAGGCACCGGCATTGCCGAAAGGTGTTACTAAATATAAGGTGATCTGATAAGCACACAGGCATGCTGTGTAGAAGCGATCTTGCTGTCAGGCTCGTCTCATTATGGGCTATCATAGAGAATAGTTGGGAAAAACGCAGAAGAGTTCCTCTTCGGTATATAGTAGAATCTCTGTTTCATGGTCTTGGTCTCAAAAATATATTTTTTGACAATGCAGCTGCATATAGGAATGCTTCTCTTGCTTTCAGGTACCTCATGGCGCAGAAAATCCTTACTTAGCACATGTTGCATTTTTTATTACTCCAGAATAAGAGTAGGATCTTTATGAAGTAAAAATCTCAAATCATCTAAAATTGTCTTTTGCATATGTGAATGATGGCAACAATCATTAAAGGTGTGAGAGTTTAAACTGATTTGGTTTCTGATAGCAAATTTTACTTTTTTAAAACTACTCATTGAATAGGAATGAGATCTTCATGAACTAAAAATCTCAAGTCATCCAAAATTGTCGTTGACGGATATGGAATGATGTTAATGATCATACCGTGAAAAATGAGAGAGCTCAACCTGATTTTTTTCCCCGATTCCCCCCTTCAGGCGTGTCCGTATTTCCTGTCCCGAGATCTCCGCCAGGACGCTGACCTCGTCATCTGCCCGTACAACTACCTGGTGGATCCCATGATCAGGGAAGCTGTGAGTCATGGTTATTGTCGTGTGTACTTGTGTAGTGTCTACTGCTCAGTTCCACTTAGATTTACAGGCTTTATCATTAAGGAAATATGTTGTGAATTTTACTAGAGATGCGACATTTATTCCTGTCAATTGGGTTGTGTAGGAAAATGGAAGAGTGTTTTTCCAAAACCCTGTGTTTGCACTTAGGTTAAAGTTGAGTTACTACTACTAGTAGGATCTTTTTCTTAAAAACCTGGGCTCATAAAGTTTGAGTTGAATCAAGACACATAGGACTTTGTTCTGGGCTGATCAGGTTGTCAGGCAAGTTATTATGGAAGTCAATTAATGTTAGTTTTCTTGGAAGTTAAACAGAAAGCGAAAACCTATTTTTGGAAAAATGGTGTTCAATATCGTTCTGCAAAAGCTCAATACAGTGTACTCCCTGGGATCTACATAGTGGAACATTCTAGTAGATCTTTTTTATATTAAAAGATATGGAAACTATACAAATGAGACATTGGTGACTTGGAAGCCGGCTAAATGCCTCAGGAAAAGTTCAGTTAAGATTTTTTGGTTTTGTTGGCATCCCTGGGTATTTTGTGTTTCGGATGTGCACTCGCAGGGCCCGACTGTACTTCTTTTTGTTGAATTATTGCAAATGCCCTGACTGAATTCCTCACAGGAAATTGACCTTGCAGAATCAATGTTGTCGTTATATCTCAATATAGCTAACAGCATTTGACTGAGTAAGTAAGCTTTGTGTTTTGTAACTTGCCTTTATACTTTGTTTTGTTTTTGTAGATGATGATCAACCTGAAGGGCGAAGTGGTCATCCTGGACGAAGCTCACAACATTGAGGACTCGGCCAGGGAAGCTGCCAGTCAGACCATTGGGCAAGACTCTCTCGTCAAGGCAATTAAGGACATTGACTCTCTCAGTGAGTTTGTGTGTGTGTGCGAGGTATTCTATCTAGACTACCTGGAAGCGATGATATGATAAGGTTTTAATGCTATATCCATTAAGAACAATTTTGTTGTGGCATAGTACACTACACACATTTTACAGGCACAACAAACACACACACCCACACATACATATGTACACGTAAACGCACTCTCTTGGAATAATAATAAATTGCATTTTTATTGCCCATTTTCATCTCGATGAGATGCTCAATGTGCATTACAATTGAAAATCACAGGTGTATACATTTTTTAAAATGTTACAGTTGAATAAAACCTCAATCACGAAAACTAAAATGACACAATGCCCGACTCACTCATACGCATACATCAAGCACTATTTCAATTGAATGTTGGTTGTTGTGTGTATATGAGGTTGGAAGAATCTGGTTGGATGGGCTTGGAGATGTCTCTCATTAAGTTTGCACAAGTTGGATATTGTAATTGTGGTTTTTTAAACCTGTATCAGTTCCTAACAACTACACAAACATTTTTGCGGAATCTTTCTTAAGCATGAAGTGTCTATGGGCGTGGCATAGATGGAAGATTCCCCATGGAAACTTTGGTCTGTAATAGAAGATTCCCGAAGGAAACTTAGGTCTGTAATGGAAGCTTCCAAAAGGAAACTTAGGTCTGCTTAGGTAAAAAAGAGGAGTCTATAACAGTAGAAAAGAAAAGGGAGAAGAGAAGTCATCTTTCTTTATACTCATGGGGAAATTCATTTACAATGGTGCTCAAACTCATTCATACAAGCAACACTTATAACATCATCAATACAAATTATACATATACACACACCATTGCCCGTCGCCTCAGTGCAGCGCTGAAGGATGAAAACTGATGCCTCTATAAATATTTTACTCCTAGCCACAACAAGAGCATAGGATGGATCCAATGATCAGGGAAACTGAATGCTTATTGTCTTGTAATCTTTTCCGAGGAGACCATGGCTGTAATGTAATCGTTAGGCTCTTCGCCTATCACGCGAAAGACTTAGTTTGATCCTGTGTGCGGACGATCATGTCTTTTTTGCTGGGATTTGTCGCTCTCAGCCTGGGTTGGCCCTGAAAGGCATGATCGAAGTAGCCTGTCTCTTAAATGACCTTATAGTGTTGCAACGCACTGGTAACCTGACAGAGATATTTCCAGAGTTGTGTGTGGTAGGCATTAGAGTGAAGAAAACGTGCATTCTGTTAAAAAAAAAAAGCTCTTGATATTTTGAGCCAGTTTTTGTAAAATACAATTAAATAATTTTTTTCAGTGGAACAAAACATCAGCCTGGCAGATCACTCCAAGCTGCGAGCAATGGTAAGTGCAGATGGAAGAATTGTGGTTTTGATTCATTTTATTAAGTTCATCCTCTCTTCAGCACAAGAGAGAGAAACGTGCAGTGTGAAATGAGGAGAGACAGGGTTGTTGTTTTATTGTGTAGTAGACTTAATGTCATTTGGCATCTTGGCTAGTTAGTCTCTTCATTTCATATGTAGAAGATATGAGTTCGAGTTTCACGAAAGGGAGATATTTTTTGCAGGAACAATGCCGTTTGCCTACTGAGGTGTGGTATTTCTCTCCACCTGGGCGCAAGTCCTGACAGGTGTAAATTCAGCAACATTTTGTTCCTCCCAGTTTTTATTGCTTTGATCCCTGTCCTGTATATGATAATATGTGAAGGGTTTGATCACGAAAAGCATTATACGCTCAAGGAAAGGAACTGAGAAAACTGCAATTTACTGTTTTCATTTAACAGAGTTTGTGAAGGAAAAATCTGTGTTGATGCTATGATTTTAGGAACATGTTTTTCTGAGCCAAATGACTCTTGACTATAATTAGTTATCAAAATCTACACAACTGAATTTTTCTTTTTTTGTGTGCGCATATAAAGTGTTTTGTGATGAAGCTCTTCATCTGTTAGAACTGGATGTCTGGCTCCTTAAATGACCTTTTAGTGCTGCAGCAAGTGTAAAAGCAATATGAAGTTCAACAGTGAACCGGTGCTCTGGTGTAATGGTCAGGCTCTTCTTTTGTCATGCAGAGGAGCCGAGTTCAATCCCAAGGGTGGACGATCTGGGTGTTTTCTGCTTGGATTTTTTCCCTCTCAGCCTGGGTTGGCCCTGACAGGCAGGGTCAAAGTAGCCTGTCTCTCAAATGACCTTGCAGTATTGCAAGTGATGTAAAACTGGTGACCAAACCAAGCTCAGCAATGGTGAAGGGATTAGCTCTATAGGTTTAGGAAAATTATTACTTTTATTATTTTCTCCTGTCTGAGGGCTCCTTCTCCAAGTTGATTTTCTCGATTGTTCCTCCACAGCTGAGAAGTTTGGACAATTTCATCGACGAGAACCAAGGGAGCCTTGAGCAGAAAGACTTTGACAAATCTTACAAGATCTGGACAGGATTTCAGATTTTGGCACAGTTGGATGCGCTTGGCTTGGGACCAAAACATTATCCAGAACTGAAGGTTGGTTAACACAATACAGACACACATGCACATGTACATACACGCAGAGATGCACACAAATTATAATAAATCATGACTGCATTTATATACAGTGCATATCCCAAGCTGGAAAGCAGGCCCTATGCGCTTTACTATCCAAACATACACACATACAGGTTGTCTGTAAAAAGGGAGGACCCCATTGAAAGTCCAATAATATGTTTGTAGTGCACCAATTTCAATAACACATCAGGCAAGTAAATTCAACCAAGAGAATGATGGATGGACAGATAGGAAGAAAATCAAATCACATGCTCAAGTAATACTAAGTTTTAAAAATTATATTTTCATAAGAATCAATGATGGTGTGTCTTTTAACAAATTGGCATTGGAACATAGGCTCAAAGAGATAGAGTGGGCAGGAATTTGAAGTTCAGGTGGGGCAGTTTTTTAATTAATCAAGTTTCGCCATCTCTCTGCTAGGATGTGATGTTCCTCTCAGCCTGGACTGGACCTGGTAAACAATAATGACAAGAAAAAAAAAAGATCACTTTATTCATCCCTGTCGGGAAATTTATTTCACAGATGGTGGATACAATCCCATTTATAATTCCTGCAATTATAATACATGAGTACAAATCAACATAGCGACAGTCATTCAAACAGCCACACACACCACTGCTGGTTGCCACAGTGCAGAGCCATGTATTACAATTGTAACAATATTTTGGTTTGGGTTTCTCCTGCAACACTGTAAGGTCATTTAAGACACAGGCTTCTTCGACACTGCCTGTCAGGGCCAGCTCAGGCTGAGAGGAGAAAAATTCCAGCCAACCCTCCCGCCCGCCCGCCCGCCCGCCCAGATTGTCAGCGTGTGTGATCAAACATTGGCCTTCTACATGACAGGGAAAGAGCTTAACCGTTACAGCACAGCGCCAGTTCTAGTGATATGACAATCAAAATAGATTAGAAACATAGCAAAAGTACGGAATGGCAATAATTCATTGCAATATAATTATGAACAAAAGGTAAACTAAACAAGCAAGCTGTTCCTACTTCCAGTCTGTCCTAGCCTCAGTGAAGGCAGAAGCGGAGCAGAAGAAAGAAGAAGCGCTAGCGGCCGGCCTGCGACCCGACTCAGTCCAGATGACCCAGCCTACCATGTCGGTATTGGAGCAGATGTTCCAGGTGATGGACTACCTGTACAGGGCCGACCTTAAGTACGTCGACGACTACAAGTGAGTACAAGACAACATTGGATGAATTTGTATTGTATGTACATGGCACAGCTCTTGCTTCATAGCATTCCAAGTACACAATGAGACAAGACATTTTATAGTGGAACTCTAACATCATGTGTAATAATAAGCATTTTAGTAGTAGTAGTAAGTATTGGGTTATTTATAGAGACGCCAGCCTCAGCTGTTTTAGCCTCTTCTTGTTTTGTTTTTTACTTAAGCACTCAATTAGGCTTAAGTTTTCCCGGAGGGTTGCCATTTGCATGCTGCGTCAGCAGCACTTCGTTGTCACGAAAATGCACATCATGCAATTTGTATTTGTTGTAAAAAAGCAACAAGACCCCCCCCCCCCAGACAAAAACAACAACAAAAAACAAACATTTTAGAGGGGAGGAAATCATGTATTGGGCCAGACACGAATGCCATGGGGTAAAAGCGATCAATGATAGAGCTGAGTCCTACAACAGATGTGTATGAGAGTGGCACAAGGAAATTGGATTACAAAGAGATTGTGGGAACCAGCCCACTCTTCTCGTGGTGTCCGAGGTATTTTAGCTAAGACAAAGAAGGGTGTTTTGGTTTTTGTTTCTTTTCTCTCCTTACAACCGTGGTCCCGACTCGGACTGAGAGCACTGTCGTTGCCCATTAGCTAATAATAAAAAATCTGTTCTAGAATGTTGAATAAGTCATCGTGTTCATATTTAATTTAGTCGTCTCGTGTGAGTGAGCATGCGTCTCCATGATATGCAATGTTCACTTCAGTCAAATCTAAATCTACAGTGGAGTAAATAATGACGATATTGCAGGTTTGATTTTCCAGATCACTGGAGTTCATATGAAACAAGAGATGTTGGGCACTAGAGTTAGAATGAAACAAGAGATGTTGGGCACTAGAGTTAGAATGAAACAAGAGATGTTGTGAACAATTTATTTTGTATTGTTTTTCCTCCATAATGACAAGTGACTGTTTTCCTTTTTCTACCGGCGCTGTGGTGTAGTGGTTAGGCTCTTCCCCTGTCATGCGCAGACCCGAATTTGATCCTGTGTGCGAACGATGTGGCTTTTTTACTGCTGGGATTTTTCCCTCCCAGCCCAGGTTGACCCTGACAAGCAGGGTCGAAGTAGCCCGCCTCTTAAATGACCTTAAAGTGTTGCAGGGAACGTAAAATTGGTAACCAAACCAAATTAATTTCCTTTTTCTTCTTCAGAGTTGCCTTGATCCATTCAGTGAGCTACGTTCCCAGTTCCAATGTGAGTATATGTATTTGTTACGTAAGAACACAATGTATGGTAAATAATGTCTTCTAGCGTGTCTTTGCCTATGGTATTGTTTTTGATTAAATAATGTAATTTCAGGTACAAACTGAGAGGACTTAGGTCATTATTGTGGTCAAAGTCAAACAACTCTTTGCAGTGTCCCTAAGATTTTTATATTTCATGAATTATTGTGGCCTGTGTGTTTTCTTTTTTTTTTTTTCAAAGAAAGAAATATGACTCCATGATCCCAGCTGGGACATTCATATTACAATGGCAAAGTAGTGTGTTTATGGCCCAAATTTTTACACATTTGTTTTTGCCTGAAGTGTGCTCCCATGTGTCTCACTATTTTCCCTTTTTGGTTTTTTGAAGGATGGACAGTGGCTCAATGCAAAAAGGAGAGGTAAGTCGCATTTGCAGTGAGGGTGAAAATATTGACTGATCTTTGTTGAGAAATTTGACATGGTCATACATTGACTGATCTTTGTTGAGAAATTTGACATGGTCATACATTGACTGATCTTTGTTCAGAAATTTGACATGGTCATACATTGACTGATCTTTGTTGAGAAATTTGACATGGTCACATATTGACTGATCTTTGTTGAGAAATTTGACATGGTCATATTTTGACTAATCTTTGTTGAGAAATTTGACATGGTCATGTATTGACTAATCTTTGTTGAGAAATTTGACATGGTCATATATTGACTAACCTTTGTTGAGAAATTTGACATGGTCATGTATTGGCTGATCTTTCTTGAGAAATTTGACATTGTCGTATTCATAATGAAATTATGAAAATGTTCTTCTTGCTTCCTGCTTTCTCTTGGTTTTCTTAAGCTTTTAAAGACTAGTATTGATATTACTTGACTAAATTGCTCAATCCCATCCGTGTAATGAGGCAGAGAGACTACCATAGTGCTGTCAAATATTCGTGGCGCAACTTTGCTCAATTTCCTCTAAAAAACTACAGCATGAATATTTCCCAACCTTGACATAAGTGTTTTTTTGCATTTGTCTCAACAGGATGATATTTTTCTGAATGGAATCTCGTCTTATTTTAGAAATTTCAATAAAGTACAAGAAGATGGCCAGGTCTGATTGGGAATATCACAAGCTTTACATTAGCACGAGATCGATGGTTCATTTTTGCCCACACTTAGTCTTGTGACGTAATAGAAAAATGAGCTTCAAGTTGCTGTTTGCTGTAGAGTTAGGAAAATTCCAGATTATGTCGCTTTATTGTTTTTTAGTGATCTTATTTAAAGAAACTTCATAAATAAGACATAAATCGATTTGGAAAAATATGGTCCTGTTGTGACAAATGGGAACAAAGACCTATGCAAAGTTTGGGATGCTGGCGCCGTGGTGTAATGGTTGGGCACTTTGCCTATCATCATGCAAAGGACGTGAGTTGGAGGCCCGCGTGAGGCAGTTTGTTTGATCGAGTATATTTCCGTTTTTCTGCTGGAACAATGTCCCTCTCAGCCTGGGTTGGCTCTGACAGGCAGGATCGAAGTCGCCCATCCCTTAAACGACCTTACAAGGGACGTTAAGCCAAAAACTAAGCCAAAGTTTGGTGTAAATTCATGCAGTAGGTTTGGAGACAATCAATCAAAAGTTGAATTTTTGACGTCATGACTGCACTATAAGAGATTTGGTTATAAGTATGCTTTTACTCTGGGTTATACCCAGCTCGTGCCCGGCGTTGTGTCCTTGGGAAAGGCACTTTACATGAATTTTCCTCACTTTACCCATGTGTGAATGGATATCCGGCTATAGACAGCAAACGATCTTGTCCGTATGTTAGTGCTTTAGGGCCTGTAAAATGGCAGCTTGCACTGTATGCTTCCCAGGAGGTTGAGGTTTCCGAATGACTTGGTCTGCTGGGTTAATAATTTTTGTAAAAGCACATAGTGCTTGCTTTCGAGCGGCGAAATGCGCTTTATAAATGCAATCTATTATTATTATTATTATCATCTTCCTTTCATGGGGCTCAAACTCTACTGAGCACATGTTGGAGATGTTGGCCACTACTTCAGATGCTAGTATCTATCATAGTACAAATGTTTGAATGTTTCACCAATGTCTGACTCATCCACAGTTTTGCCATTGGTTTTACAACTTCCAACTGTTCTTTGTTCACAGGGAGAAACATGACCCAAGTGGACATCTACACTCTCAACTTTTGGTGTCTGAATCCAGGGGTGGTGAGTGAATTCTAAGTTGGGGGTTTTTCATAGAACTATCAACACTGTATGGTGATTTACTGGAGGTTGTTTAAGACTAAAATATCTCAAGAAAGAAGTAGGAGGGACCTGCCATGCATTATGGAGGGACTTGCCCCGCAGTAGGGAAGGACCTGCTCCGCATTAGGGCCGATCGACATTTTTTGTAGTCCATATTTTAAAGGCACCATTCCAACTTTCAACCTTTGTCCAAAAAAACTCATGTTTTTTTGTTTTTTTCCCAGCCGTGCCCATCTCGGAACTTGTTTTAGAAAGAACTTTTACTCGTCTCTGCGGGGAAATTTATTTTACAATAGTGTTTACAAATAGACACACTCAACCAGCATCTGTGGTGTGATGGTAAGGCTCTTTGCCTTTTATGCGGAAGACCTGAGTTTGATCCCATGTGCAGATGGTCTCGTTTTTCTGCTGTGATTCTTCTCTTAGCCTGGGTTGGCTCTGATAGGCAGGGTCAAAGTAGCCCATCTCTTTATTTACCTTCCAGTGTATTAGGGGAGGTAAAATTGGTAACCAAACCAAAAGACATTCATGGATTATGTTGTTGTTGATCAAGGACTTATATGAGTTTTTCACCCTTCAAATAGTCTTTATGACCTACAGAGTTATGGCAGCCAAGCTCTGTACCTCGGGGTGGAGAGCCTTAAAATTGGCCCCTTGTTACTGCAAGAGTGCAATGCAGTCTCAAGACCTCTCCGGACTAGATGATTGCTAAGTGCAATGCAGTCATTGAGTAATTTAGTGCGGCTATCATTACAACATTTGGACATGATGGTTGCAGCCATTGACTCAGAGACAGAACCATGTATATGTCACATCATTTTACTGTTGCCCTGGTGCAGTAACTGCAGTGAAATAATTCCCAGAGTTTGCGACAGCTGGCTAGTTCATGGATTACAGAAGCAATATAATGAATATCAACAGATCACCGTTACGAACACCTATTGTACAAATGATGGGGACATAGCACCATCACTTGTCTCCACAGTGCCGCACCTGAATAATACGATCATACCGGTACATTGGGACTCGGATATAACAAGGATATTGTGCTGGCTCCAGCGATCTTAGTATATCCAAGTTTCACTGTGGTGTAGCAACGATGACGATAAACTGTAAATCGCATGTCTTCTCTCTCACTCTTGCAGGCTTTCTCTGACTTTGAGAAAACACGCAGCATTATCCTGACAAGCGGCACGCTGGCCCCGATGGGCTCCTTCCAGTCGGAGCTGGGACTGGAGTTCAAGATACAGCTGGAGGCGAATCATGTCATTAAGGACAATCAGGTGGGATGCCACAAGGCAACGGCTGTTATCCTATTATTAGGTCTATTCCCAGAGTTGCCAACGCTTGTAAGCGTATAATTAGGTCTGCTCCCACAGTTGCCAACATTCACAATTATGTCTCACAAATTCCATAGCAATCTCCCACCCTTACGAAAATTTACACACTTCGTCATTTTCAGCACTTCATCATACAGAATGCAGAAATCTCTTCACTTTAGACTTGCTTAATTGACAAGTTTTTTTTTCCATTAAAGTTGTGTTAAGAAATGTAAAAGGTTAGAATTAGGCTGCATTTAGATTTTAAAATTATTTTTTTTGCACTGCCCTATAGTCTGAACGATTTCCCTTGAGTTCAAAATAAAGTTTGAATGGAATACACATTTTTTATATGATTATTTTTGTCTTCCCCATCGGCATCTGTGATGTAGTAATTATGCTCTGTCCCTACCATGCTGGGGGCAGGAGTTTGATCCCCACAATGAACAAACATTTCCGTCTCTCTGCTGGGATATTGTGTCCCTCTCAACCCGGCTTGGTCCTGGCAGGCAGGGTCAAAGTAAAAATTACCTCACAGTTTTACAACGGAGGTAAAATAAAGAAATGTAAAGCGCCCGCCTACAGATCAAGACGTCCCGGGTTCGAATCCGGGGAAGTTCGCCGGGATTTTTTTTATAGTTTTCATGGCTCCGACCCCTGTCCTATCGGATATGGACATATAATTCGGAAATTCCGTCTCATAAATGACCTTCCAGAGTTGCATGGGGCATTAAACCAAACAAAACTTGTCTTTCCCAGGTATGGGTCGGAGCTCTAGGTCAAGGCCCCTCAGGCACCAGCCTTCAGGCTGTGTTCAGGAACTTGGAGACGTTTGCCTTCCAGGATGAGCTGGGCTCACTGGTGTTGAGAGTGTGTCAGGTATGGAGATAGTTAGTTTTTACTTAGCTCTTGTTCATAGAGGCACCCTGCCTTCTTAAGTGTTTTATCCTCATTTGACTTTTGAGTGTTCAATGCGTGATTACATCTTTTTTTTTCTGTCTCCTTGCACTTTTCATTGCTAAAACAGCAGAAGTTGGTGCCGCTATAAATAAGTATCTTTTTTTAACCCTTTCAGCCTGGGTTCCCAGTTCACTAGGAATGGGTAATATGGCCTCTGTGCCGGGTTCCCAGTGCACCGGGTGTGAGCAATGCGCTATGTAATGATAATAATAAATAGCATTTATATTGCGCATTTCCATTTTCCAAGAGATGCTCAATGCGCATTATATAAATGCAATCTATTATTATTGTAAAGGAATGTTCTATTTGTAATAAAGGCTACTTCCAGTTCTAGCTCTGAAATTACCACATTGTCAATGATGCCATAAAACTCGAACCAAACAACCAACCGATCAAGTGTAGTCAAACACTAAAATGTCTGGAAATAACTGACTGTGAATGTTACATTCCTTCATACTTTTCTTCTCTGTTTTATCTTAGTAAATTGATCTTCATCAATGATATTTTTCTTGTCCCTTTTATTCAGTGTATTCTGACTTCATGTCTCACAAATCTGTCTCGACATATATTTAATTTGTTGTCTTACAAATCCGTCTCTATCTATATTTGATTTGATTTCCGCAGACTGTGCCCCATGGAGTTCTCTGTTTCTTGCCGTCATACAAAGTTTTGGAGAAGTTGTCTCAGAGATGGGAGGTAAGTCCTGTTTAGTTTAGGCGTTGTTTTTTTCTTGTCTTGTCCTTTATTCATTTTCACGTTATTAGGAAGAATAAGATCACATTTGCCTGGTATTTGGAATGTTCACAAAGTACTCAATTTTATCCTTTTTTGTCTTTGTCCATGTGATGAGGGAAGATGGGATAAAGGCTGCTTAGTATAATCTGACTCTTCACAGAATACTTGGTGCTGCAATTTAATTTTACTTTATAAGGAAAGAGATGAGTATGTCAAAGCGATAATTTAAATATTAATGTCGCCATAGTTTTCTTCCCATAGAGCCAACTTGTATTTCATCTATTGTACTGTCACTGTTATGCTATAATTATGCAAGACACATATTGACATAATCTTTAATCTTATTTCACCAAAGCCAGCTTGTGTTTCTTCTATTGAACTGTGACGGTTAGGCTGCTGGACTCATAATTGGAAAGTTACAGTAAATTTCAGGTTCGAATCCCAGCTCCGGCCCGGCGTTGTATCTTTGAGAAAGGTACTTTACACGAATTATCCTCACTTCACCCAGGTGTGAGTGGTTACCCAGCTATAGACAGCGAAAGATCATGTCCCTATGCATTAGTATATTAGCACGGAAAAGTATGATGACAATGTTATGTTCTATATCCCACAGGCCACTGGTTTGATGAAGAAGCTCTGGGACTGCAAGCAGGTGATTTGTGAGCCCAGGGGCTCAGACAAAGACAACTTTGAGGAGCAGATGAAGAGTTTCTACGAGGCTGTGAGATCTAGCGACAGCTCTTGTGCGTCTAGCGGTGAGTCTGGGAAAGTGTAGTGAGTGTTGTACTGAAGAGTTGTCTATCTTTTTTAAAAAGTTATGGTTTTCAACATTCTTCTTTTCCTTTTTAGCTGCTGATATTTTCTCTGTGACTATTGGCTACCTCATTAATGCAGCTTCTTTAGATTTTAACATTTTTACAGTCAGGTGTGTTGTTGGGACTGACAATGGTATTCTTTGAGAAGACGTACAGTAGAACCCGCATGTCTTGACGTCTGTGAAATTTCAGAGTTCATGGTGTTGTAACCAGAGCTAGTTGTAACGTAGTACAAGTACTCAGGTACATGTATTATTACAATTTTTGAGGAAGTATTCAAATGTTTTGTTTACTGTTTACATATTTAGTAATGGTCTGATTTGTCAAATATACTGGATCTGTTATTCAATATGCAGAGTTGCCTATCCTCACGATTTTTCGGGAGTCTCACGAATTTCGAGTCGATCTCCCACTCTCACGAAAAATACCGAATTCTCACGATTTTTTAAGAAAACTCCTAGAATTTGATTCAAAGCCTAAAAATCCTTGAAAATTCCTTGAATTTGGGTCAAGTCCCTTAAAATCTCT
>JAUKPP010259518.1:0-11989 GCA_032273245.1 Phyllaplysia taylori
CAGTGGCAGCTTTGTCTATGTGGGCCGCAACGGTTTTCATAAGGGGATTCTTCTCATTTCACTGCCTCAGAGAGTGCACTCTTCGAGGCGTAGGCGAACGGCGGGCTCTATGTGGCCGCCCTAACTGTTACACCTGAGCGCCAGTTACTTGCAACCATTTCATCTTTTACAATACTTGTACAGAGCCTCTAACAATTACATCACAGACGCCATCCAGCCTCTGCGGTGTAATGGTTAGGCTCTTTGCCTCACATCATAATGTTTTGATTATTATACCCTCATAAATGTATCTAATAAGCAACACACAAGTCTTTCCCTCGAGTGTCTCTCACCACATCCCTATCTTGAAAAAAAGAATTTTCAAAGTTCCTCTACAAATATGATAGTCAAGCTAAAATGGTTTTAATTTTGGAACTTACATACTGACAATGACTCAGTAAAAACAGTTTACAAGGGTTGTATACATACACTTGATAAAATGTTGAAAAGGTTGATTGGTAAAGGGATCATTTTGGCATGAGTGATATTTTGTACAAAAATGTTGTAAGATAGAGAAATATACCGACCCGCAAACAATGAATGAGGGGACCTAAAATTTAATAAATAAATATCTATACAATCTAGTGAACAATTGTACGGATGAATTTGTGGTTTGATGGTATGATGAAGGTGGATGAATTTTGTAATGTATTGCCTGAGGGTAAAGAGATATAGCTTTGTATACAATGTAAACATCAAACAGATGGACTGGCGTAATGTAAACATCATAAAAAATAAAATATGACAACAACAAAATGGACGGATAGACTGACGGACAAAATTGCTTTCAGAAATCACATAAAAGTGGATGGATTGCTTTTTAAAATGCAACATCATAAAAAAGTTGACTTTGACTAAAAATGGACGGATGGATTGATTGGCAAATTGCTTTTAGGAATGGCAAACTGCTTTGGAAAATGTGCAGCAGTCCACTATCCATTAGCAACCAGCAGCCTATGAACCACATTCCCCCTCCCACCTCCCCCACCCAATCTCCTCCCCCCCTCCCCCCATCCAATCTCCCCCTCCCTCCCCCACCCAATCTCCTCTCCCCCCGCCCCCACCCAAATTAAGCAGTGACTCTGAGCAAATTGCAAGCATTACAATTTTGTTTACTCAAACTGCCATGCAACCTGAGACCGCAAGTCACTTGTTTATGACTTATCCAAAAAATTATAGAGGCACCAGCTTCTTTGGTTGTTTTTTTCTAAATAGTTTATCCTTAGCTGCAAGCTAGCATAATGTTTATGCAGTAATCCATGAAATGTAAAAAGAGTACAGCTTAAAAGTTCATAGTGGGCCACCTTATGGAAATGTGGCTTTTCGTGACAGTGCCGTGCTTGCAGACGCAGCATACAAATGGCAACCCTCAGGAAAACTTAAGCCTGCTTGCGTGCTTGAGTAAAAAACAAAACAAGAAGAGGCTAAAACAGCCCAGGCTGGCGCCTCTATAAATAACTCACTGAATACTACTACTGCCTTCTAGAAAAATCCAAAGGCCACCTATTGCCATATGAAATGGCTCTAGCCTCAAGGATTTTTCCAGATTTGACTCCATAATTGTAAAATTATTTCTGTTCCCCATGTAAAAGCAGCCATCTTGACGTTTCTAGCCTCACTACGCCACTTTCCCCCAACTTTCCTCACTTCACCTAGATATAGAAGTGTATTTGGGCAAGACAGCAAAAGATCTTGTCGTCTGCTCTGTTTTCTAGCGTCTGAGCACTTATAAATGGCAGTCTGCACTCTAAGCTTCCCCATGACGTTGAGGTTTTGGAACGACTTTGATCTGCTGAGCTAAAAAAAGATTATAAAGTGTACAGCCTGCTTCCAAGTGGCAGATATGTACTATATAAATAGAATCCACTATCCTTTATAGGTCAAATTTCAAACTCAACATCAAAGTTTTTCTCTATCTCTCTCTCCCATATCCTAATAGCTACGATGACCTAGTGGGGCTCTATAGACAACATCTGATACATTGTAACATTTGTGCAAGGATGGATGCAATACAGTAGTTTCTGCCCAAAACGCATTCTACACAAAGGCAAGCTCCGCTCAAGCACATGCTTTCATCATGTGATTTTGTTTCGTATTACAATAACACCATTTATCAGATTCACGTTTCATGTAAACCCATGCTTACGAGCCTTCCAAATCACCCGGCATTTAGACAGAAACTGATGTCTCGACTTTGGGTAAAAATCCGGAGTTAATGCAATCGGGTCAATAATTCTTTTATCCAGACGTTGACTAAAGAAGAAGGAAATTTAATACATCTCAAGAATTTTGTTTAGTTTTCAGAGCTTAACTTTTCTTATCCGAGCAATGAATATAGTCGGGGCCAGTGCTGCTGCGGGACAGCTATATGATCATTCCAGCCAGCTAGCTCTGCTTGTATTACCAATATACACCAATGCGGCAATACTGGCTCTACCTGAATAATCAACATTTATTTATGATAGAATGCCAGTTTGTTGTTTTTTAGATGTAACAAATATAGCACTTTGAAATATATCGCCGTTGCAGCACTCTAAACAGCTAACTCAGTTTTTGCAAATTGTTAAGGAGAGTGAAAAAACTGAACATCAAGGCTACCATATGCACCTTTGAGTTCTTTAGAATCCAATGCTGCTATAACGTTTCATGAAATTCCGAGTTAGCTGTTCAGAGTTCTGCAGCAAGGATATATACCCTAAATTTCAATTCCTATCGGGTGGCAGCCCAAGGTCCAGTACATCGTCCAGGGAAGGACAGCTAGGATAAATAGAGTTAAAAAGTCTTGACTGAAGAAAAACTCCTGAGGATGCTAATGCCTGTCCCTGAGTCTGTCCCCACTGACTGAGCGCCGTCTCTGGCCCGATGTTGTTTATTTGGCAGCACCTGTTGAGGGAGAACAGATATATCTGACGTTTGTGTGTTTGTTTGGTTAGGGTTTTACGGCTTCATCGACTCTATAAGGTTATTTCGGCCCCCAGAACCCTTCCAAAGTATTTTTGGGTAGGGATTAATTTTTTATTTTGCCTAGGTGGCCGCTTAATAGGCCTACTCTTTTCGATTTTCAACCACCAAGGGACCTTTAATGAGCATAATGTGCACACAGGGCCTCCGAGATTTTTCGTCCTTATCCAAGAAGACTAGAAGAAGAAGGAGAAGAAGAAATGTATTGAGGATAACATGCTGGCACTCTCCCAGGTTTGAACCCACGACCATGGGCGTGAGAGGCCAACGCCATACCTCTAGACCATGAGAGCCTCCATACATCTGAGATGATACGATAAATACATGCAGTGAAGTCATAACAAGTTGTTTCTTTATTTCCTTTCTCTTTTTCTTCCCCTGATAAAAAGACATACATAAATATGCTTCCAACATATGCATCAAGACAATGTATAGATACACATGTGGCATATCCACATAGCAGAGTAATTGTCAGTGACCCATAGATCTACACCTGAGTCAGGAGACCACAGTTTTGTGTATTCTGAGGATCATTTGGCTCTTTTTTCTATTGATTTTGTTTGTTTGTTTGTTTTGGTTTCAAGTTTCACGTCCCCTGTAACACTGTAAGTGTAAGGTCATTTTAAGAGACGGGCTACTTCAACCCTGCCTATCAGAGCCAACCTGGGCTGAGAGGAAAAATCCCAGCAGTAAAAAAAATCCCAGATCGTCCGTGCTCGGGATCGAACTCGGGTCTTCCGCAGGATAGGTGAAGAGCCTAACAATTACATCACAGCACAGGTTTGTTCTCCTGAGGCTTAACCGAAAACCCATGCTTTACAAATGGATATGCTACAGTTCATTTTGGCAACATCTCATGAATTCAAGTCTCTGTATACTGAAAGCCGCATTGTAAGCCACAAGAAAAAAAAGGCATATCTGGTTCATATATACCATGACATGGAAAAACCTGTACCACACTTCTTATTGCATCAACTTACAATACGGAACCCATCACAAATATCAAGTTCATTGGTGGATTTTTGCAAAGAGACGAAAGATACAAAGAATAAAGTAGATGGGTAGCCCCTTTGTAAAATTGCAAATAAGTTTACAGTTCGCAATCATGTTAAACTGATACCAGAACTTTACCTAATAAAAGTATTTTATAGACCTTTTACAGGTCAATTGACTCTTTAAGGTCATATAAGTGCATGTTGGTAAACTCTAAAACAACCCTTCAGGGTGCATTGTGCCATAAAACTTCAACAATAAATAATTATAAACAACAAATCTTTCCCCCTTTCCCCTCCCCTATCCTGCCCTCCTTTTCTCTTCTCCTTCCCCTTCACCCCTTTTTCTTTCTCTCCCTCCCCCTCCTCTCCTTCCAGTCCCATCTGCCCTTGCCCCCACCTCCCCCCCCCCTCCCTCGTGCTACAGCCCCTAAAACTGACCATTAAGCAAACCGTTAGAAGCCACGCCCATCACGTCGAGGTCACCGTGGTTGAGCATAGCGTGGCCGCCCGCGTGCGGGGCACTGCGGTTGATTCCCAGGTTGGAGCCCTTCATGCCTAGCTGTGTGTGGCTGCGGGTCAGTGCCTCCAGACGTCGGCCGGCCATACCTGCTGGAGGGGCAGTAAAACACTAATAAACTCACAGCTCTGCATCAACGTTTGGTTTGGTTACGAGTTTTATATCCTCTGCAACACTGTAAGGTAATTTAAGAGACAGGCTACTTCGACTGTGCCTGTCAGGGCCAGCCCAAGCTGAGAAGGAAAAAATCCCAGCAGAAAAAAACCCACATTGTCCGCAATCGGGGATCGAACCGGGGTCTTCCGCATGACAGGCAAAGAGCCTAACCATTACACCACAGCGTCGGTCGCTGGATCTTTCACACTATATGCAAAGAGCCTAACCATCACACCACAGCGTCGGTCGCTGGATCTTTCACACTATATGCAAAGAGCCTAACCATCACACCACAGCGTCGGTCGCTGGATCTTTCACACTATATGCAAAGAGCCTAACCATCACACCACAGCGTCGGTCGCTGGATCTTTCACACTATATGCAAAGAGCCTAACCATCACACCACATTGCTTTTGGTTTGGTTTGGTTTTGGCTCAATGTTCCTTGCAACACCGTAAGGCCATTTAAGGGACGGGCTACTTCGACCCTGCCTGTCCGTGCCACCCGAGCCGAGAGGTACATTGTCCCAGCAGAAAAACGGAGATATACTTGATCAAACAAACTGCCCCATGCGGACCTCGAACTCACATCCTCTGCGTGATAGGCGAAGTGCTTAACCATTACACCCCGGCATCGGTTCAACCAGTGTATAAACTCAGTAAGTCAATTATAAAAGGATCACTCTTATTGCAGTATTTCTGTTATGTAAGAAATAAGAGCCTGCCATAAAGTGATCTGATCATATCTTCTATTTGCTAGAAATGCAGCTTAAGACACTGTAAGGATAGAGAGAGTGGGGTGGTCGATGGTCGAGCAGTAGTGCACCCGCCTACAGATGAGAAGGTCCCGGGTTCAAAGCCAGAGAGGATCCCCGGGATTTTTTCGGAGTTTTAATGGCTCCGACCCCCGTCCTACCAGAGATGGACGTAAAATTTGGAGGTCCCGCCTCGTAAATGACCTTACAGAGTTGCATGGGGCGTTAAAACCCAAACGAAACCAATAGAGAGAGTCACAGCCTCACCTCGACTGCTAGGCTCCGACAAAGTCGTATTCATACGCTGTATCTGCGAGACGGTCAGGTTGTTGGGCTGCGTCCTCAGCTGCATGGGGATGAACTTGTTCTGCAGCCGCTGCTGGATCACCTTGTTCTCCGGCAGTTGCAGGGAGGCCGAGTTCAAAACCTGCACAGGGGCCGCCAGTAGATGGTTCTTCCTCAGACCTGGCCTGTGTTAGATAAGGTATAATCTCACTCAAAATGTCACTGAAACTTTAGCACATAAATATCAGACACAGATCACACACACACACACACACACACACAATGCAACACACAATGTCACAAAACATGTAATCATAATAATGAGTGCTTAAGTAAAATCCAAAACAAGAAGAGGCTAAACAGCTGAGGCTGACGCCTCTATAAATAACCCATTCGTTACTACTCCTACTACTACTAAAAATAATAATGTAGATCAGTTCTACAGCACCCACTCCAGTGAGTACACAGCTCTAGGCGCAAATGCACAGATATCACACACCCAATATCACTCACACACACACATACATCACCACACATAAATGCACTTATAATGTCACAACAATGTAGCACAGAATATCGCGCAAATTGTCTCTCAAAAAATGTCATTAAAATTGTAACACAAAGATATCATTCGCACAATATCACATACAGATGTCACCGAAAAAATATCCGACAGAATGCCACACACAATGTAATTTCTTTTAAATAAAAAACTGCGTGAAATAAGTGTATAATATTATACACAACGTCACAACTAATATCACACACAATGTCCCTCACTATATCTCGCACACAATGTCAGACAAAATTTCACACCCAGCCTTTACAAACCATAACAATGTCACTAAAAAAATATATAAATGTACATACAAATTATGTGAAGTTTCATAACAATTGTTTCAGGAATTTTGCTGTTATATATTTCTCTATTGATGAGGCCTTTAATGGGGTTGGGTAGTGTATTGGCAAAGGATCATTGTAGCGTCATAAACCCATTAAAAGATTCAATGTTTGGTTGGTTGGGGTTTTACAGCTCCATCCACTCTCTAAGGAGATTCAGACAGCAAGATATGAGCTCTTGGAGACCAGCAATGACTAGATCAATAGCCATTGAAATCGACTGGATACCTGCCTTTTCAACTCTTGTCAAAATATTTCTAAACCACAAAATTTTGAAATCCAAATCATCTTTAAAAGAAAACAAAAGTAAAAAAAGGAGAGAAAAAAATCCACTACAAAACTACAAACCAAATGTATCAACCTATTTTGATGTGATATATAATTTTTAAAAACAAAGGAAAGAAAAAAACAACCAAAAACAAAAACAAACAAAACCGACTTTCACATCAGCCAAGAATAAGTAATTTTAAAGTGTTATAAAAATCAAGGTCAGTGTAGGCGGGCATTTACAATATCACTCAAGCCACATGTAAACACACATAGGCTCATGTTTATAAAACTAAAACTCTCAGTGTTATGCTTTTGCGCCAATGCCTGTAAAAAAAATTATGCTATCGCACAGCAGATTTGATTTTTTAGAAAAAATAAGAAGCCATTCAGTCGATATTTCAGAGCAAAAAGAAAAAAAGAAAAAACTGTACACATGCATGTTTGACAATTAGCACAAATGCACATATAATAGTATAACACACACACACACACACACACACACACACACACACACACACACACAAAACACACAAAACACACACAAAACACACAAATGTTCAAACAGTCTTACAAAACAAAAAAACAAAAATCCAAAACAAGAGACATGCAAGCAAACACCAGACTTAGATAAAGTCCAAGCCAACAGTTACTTGTCACTGCCAAATCATTGGATAAAAAAAGCTGCAAATCCTAATGATGATGTGAATGCTTGATGGACTTAATTCTGTGAATCCAAGCAAAATTTGAGAAGAAAAAAAAAAGACAGACAATGTCAGTGTAGACCCGTATAGAAAACACGTTATTAGACTCAGCAAACCACCACAAAGTTGGTGAGGCAGATCCACTCATGGTCAGAGTAAGCACACAAAGTTAGCCCACAGACGTAAGTTTCCAGGAAGGGGGGGGGTTACACTGTACAAAAAATGTGGATGTTTTAAGAAACCGATGACGTGTTTTCTGTTCATTCCAACTGTGACCACAGAAACCTATTTATTCTGTTTAGTGTGGTCCATAGTCCAACATTAGAGCTAATACAAAAATAAGAAAATAAAAAAATAAAAAACAATTTTGCCTCGAGAAACATTTCCAGATCCTCTAGACAAACTGATAAAAAAAAAATTATACAGAAAAGCAGAGAAAGCATATTGGTCAGCAACCAGCCATTAGAAACCATTTTCCTCCCAGAACTCTCACTTGTGCACACTCATTTCGGAATGGCAACAAGAGAGAGGAAGACAACGCTAGCCATTCACCAAAAACAGAATTTAACCAATTAGAAAAAGAAAGAGCTAATTATTCTAAGCGTGAGTTGATGCAAGGCGGAACATTCCGAGAACCTTCTCTGCTGCCTCAGACTCAGAAGTCTTTGCTGGAAGTGGGTGGTGCTGGAATGTGAGGGGAGACATTCACAAACCGGTTTACAGTTTATCTCCTTTACTTGGTCTTCTTTATTTTATTCATTTACACTGTGTAATTCAAATGTTCCATAATTATTTTGTATCATTTATTTATAAAGGGTATATCAGTTAGAAAAAAAATTACATTTCTTCTATATATCATCCCTCTCCAATACGACCACCTGTCTAAAACGAACACTTTTTTATTGATAGTGGGTAGTCGTCTTAGAAAGGTTTTACTGTACCAATACAGGGTGATTAAAAACGAATGACTTGATTCTATAACACAAAATTCAATATGGGATGAATTCTCTCGCATTCACATACCCGTGCTGCTGGTATGGCCTCACTGAATACTTTTAAGACAAGAAATAAAACTTGCCAATAGAGCTGTCCCCTACTCGATAAAAATAGTAACAACAGCGGGATTTCCCGGACAGGAGGGCGCACATCTGCAACTAGATGCACTGCAAAAAATATAACACTAGGTTTTTCTTGCATAAATACGGAGTAAGAGTTTGGACTAGTGTGTTTTGAGTCCAATACAGGTGACTTAACTCGAGCTTTCTATTGCTTTTTCTTTCTAAAATATTTCGCCATAAAATTGGGCCATTCTTTGTTTAATCACCCCGTACTACCTCGACGGGAGATTTCTCTCTTGACTCACCTGTGGCTGTTTGTGAACGTGTTTGCCCGGTGGATGAAAACTTGCTGCTGCTCGATAAAGTACGAGTCAACGGGCGTGCGACTTCGCGCCAACCACATGGCTGTCTGCTCATCGTCCCGCCTGGAGACAACGGTGCGGGGTTAGTTAGTGCAACACACCTCATCACACACACAGGGTACAGCCACAGACTTCTATAAATTACTAGATTGTGCACTCCAATGTCATGTTCTACATGTACTGGATCCAAAAGACCATTCCCTCTAGTCCAAAAAGGTTGGAAGAAAAACCATTTTATTTTATTCACTCCAATGTCATAAAAATGAAGGATATTTTTCACTCCCTGGTAATCTCCCTGCTGTGGGGATTTGTTTGTTTGTTTCGGGTTTTATGGCTCCATTGACACTATAAGGTCATTTCGGCGCCTAGAAACACTTTCGGTCTTTGTCCTCTTTAGAGGGGTTTTATTTAATTAAATGTTAAAAAGTGCAACACCACCATTACTTAAAAGGATAAATATTTTTGGTATAGACTGGTAATTTATAAATAGTACTAATATTTACATGTGTGTATAGATAGATAGTATATTTATCTGCTGTGGTGAGCATTGTGGTACATGCAGTGACCACCACCATGCATCTGCCTGACAAAAGTGTGGGGGGGGGGGGGATGGAACTTTCACCAACTCCTTCGTTTTACATTGGAATCTGCTTTCCCTTGTTTAATGGAGGCTTTCCATAGATTCCAGATGTGACACTAGAGTGTGCAATCTAGTATTTTTATGGAAATCTTTGGATACAGCTTCATAGTGGAGTCGACAGGGTTAGTGACTTGAAGAAAGCAAACAGTGGTATGGGAGATAGGATAAGGAGACATTCAATCTGCAATAGCTACATCTCTGCCACCTGTTTTGATTTTAACGAATTTCTGTTACTAGTAGCAAGATATTGTCATAGCAAGGAAAGAAAGAAGAAAGAAAAATTTTTTGTGGTTACTACATTATTCGCAAAAACAAAAAAATTAAAACCACGCGGAAAAAAAAACATGTTTACAGAAGTTCCTCATTGTGTAGCAAGTGTAGGTGCGTGGACACAATTTTTACACGCAAATAGGGATTTATCCAATGATAACGTTAAGGAAAATTGGTTGTAAACCATTGTAAATTAAGACAGTATGCAGTGATAGACATCAGCAATAAGATTGTGGAAAATCTGTGTGACTGCTAAAAAAGTTCATATCTGTTGGACGCGTCTAGTATGATATCAAGAGCACATTAATAATTAAAAAATATGAGAAACAATTAATAATGTTCACACGCACTATATTTAAAAAGGTATTCCACCTACCACCATTAATCTTTCTGCGTTCTTCTCTTTATCTCTCTCTTTCTGTCTTTCTCAATCTCTCTTTCTCCATCTCCTACTATCTCTCTCTCTCTCTATCTATCTATCTCTTTCTCTTCCCCTCTCTCTCTATCTCTTACTCTCTTCTTCTCTCTCACCCTTTCTCTCCCTCTCACTTTTTGTCTTATCCTCACTTTTCCTACATTTTACTGCCTGTCTCTTTCTACCTCTTTCAGAGGCTAGGGAAAAATTTTGAGATATTACAACCTAAAGGAATTTTCAAAAGTAGACTCTATAATAAAAAAAAAGCTAAGACATGTGACAGTTATACATTAATACAAATTAGTTCAAATGTAATATTTAAGACAACAAACACACTGAGTATGTAATACATACATGTACTCAGGAAAAACACTCCCCTACCAAACTACTGGTACTGTATTGCATTTTGCCATCTTATACTCGTATGTGATAGAGCACTATATATAAATGCTTTTTATCATTATTATTATCTCATCATTTTACTATATTTTCCAGGGTATATATGTTTTAGTTTTGTTTCGGGATCTTTCTGTCTTTTTATTTTGAGGGCGTTGTAAAGATAAGCACTGAAATAAAAACTTATCGCTGATTGTTCAGCAAACAGGCGAATATCCCACTAGTGTCCTTGTGCTGTTTGCCCTTATGCAAAATAACCAACGATATAGCCCTCATCAGTGATAAAACTACAAAATCTGCAACTTACTAAAGCTCTCACCTACTGGCAAGAGGGAACAATGTGATACATACAGTTATAGGCCTCAAATTACTAGTAAATATATAAAAGGGAAATGGAAGCGTGCACAGGGTAGCAGGTCAGACAAAAGTGAAGGGTTGATGAGTCAGTGTGTTAGCTCAGTAGGTCACAGATTGACTAAGGGAGCCCATTGTTCTCATCATAACACATGAAAATCCTAAATGAGAGAGAGAGGAGAGATAGAGAGAGAAAGAGAGAATGAGAGCAGAGGAGAATACAAGGAGAGAAGGAGAAGAGAGGCAGATAGAGAGTGTGTGGAAAGAGAAAGAGGGGGAACGAAGTGAGTACGTCTTGTGTATGACGAGAGAGAATACTGAAAGACTGGGGAAAGAGAGAGAGTGAGAGAGAGAGAGAGAGAGAGAGTTGCATGAGTTGGTGTCATCTGTCAAATTTGTCACTGTAACATGACCATGCCAAATTTCTTGTCAGAGACCAATAAACGTTCTGATTCTGATAGATAAAAGGGAATACAACGTTGTTAATGAAGAAAAGAAAGGCAACAAAAAAAAGACAGCACATTAGTGGATGTGGTTCCTGGCTTACCCCCGGAAGACTCAAGTTTGTTTTCAAGCAGAAGGACATAGAAATTTGCCGAAATGGCTGACGCCTCTATAAATAGACAGTTCAGAGCTTTCTACCTTACAATGCTGAGACACAAACAATGAAGACAGGGGTCCTGTCCCAAATTTGCCTATTCCTCCATCTTTATTCACTTTCCGTCATTTCATGAGGACATATTCATATTGAAATTTTGTTATACTATGTTCTGAGGTTGTGATGTGTGGTTATTTTCACTATATGACGCATACACACATACACAAACATACTAACATAAACATAGATGTAGATTGTAGATAAGGAGATGAGTGGCTCTCCAACGGAGATGGTATTGTGAGGGATCCAAACGGATTC
>JAUKPP010259529.1:0-11989 GCA_032273245.1 Phyllaplysia taylori
GGGGGGGGTATGAGTGGGCCATGACGTGGAGTCTTTAAATGACAAGGCACTGAAGGGTTTTACTTGTGTCTTGTGTATAGCACTAAACAAAATATTCGTGTTGTCATGGGCGTACGGAGACAAGTCTAATTTTACCTATGCATCATCGCCCATCCCTTCTCTCTCTTGATCTTGCTTCTCTCTCTCTCTCTCTCTCTCTCTCTCTCTGTCTTTCTCCCTTTCTGTCCACACGTCATCAAAACTACACTATAGTAGTCAGCACAGCCCCCACCCCATCAAAGATAACTGAAATGTTTATTTCGAAAAAAAAAGAAGAAAACAACAACAACAAACACTCTCAAAACAACTTTCCACCGGTGTTTTTAATGAAATATGCTATGTGATATGTTTAAGTTCATTTGTGTAATACTTTGAGGTAGCAAATTTATTATAATTAAGTTTCACATACGGTAAAACGTGGTACATATTTCCACTATTTCCAGTGCACGTGCAAAATAGCTGATGCCATCTCCTTGTCTCTCTCTCTCTCTCTCTCTCTCTCTGTACCTCTGTTGTTGTTATTTTGGTGGTCAATTTATTTGCTACGATGCTATTCACAAAAGTGACACCTCGTGTAAAATCAATTAATACCTTTACATAAAGAAAGGAGACATTAATAGATTGACGGATAAACGATTATGTTAAGAGTAAAATCATTTCAGTAGTTGAATGAAGATTGAAATAAGAGAAGAAACGAGAAGGAGATAAGGCAGGTCTGAAGTTGTTCAGGTGAAATGGATAAGCTATAAGCTGGATACAGCCACGTTCGGCCAATATTTTCAGAATGATCCATGAAATGGGAGAGAGAGAGAGAGAGAGAGAGAGAGAGGAGGATGGGGAGAGAAGGGGAGAGAGAGAGAGAAAAAGAGAGAGAGAGAGAGAGGGGGATGTGAGAAGGAGAGGAAGAAGGAGAAAGGAAAAAGAAGACAGTGAAGGAGAGGGAGAGAGAAAACATTAATGTTCACCGACAAAGTATTTGTGTACACTTGTGTAGGCTAGGGGCTAGGGGTACATCGTTGTCTTTACATGTCTGAATGTAAATTGATACAAATTTCTATGTTAATGCTTTGATATTATGTGAATTAAACATCCATCCAAATTTCACTCGCTAATTTGTATACATGTAGTTTGTCTTATCTAAAGTTACTGGTACCCCGCTAAAAAAAAAAAAAAAAAAAAATCTTATTCCTACAACATGGAAATGAAAAGCATAAAAAATGCACACAAACTCCACAAAAAATCCAAAGCAAAACAAACAAACAAAGAACGAAACCAAAACAAAAGGTGTTCTCTTACCTGTATGTGTCCGTAAATGTGCTTGTAAAGATTTTTCTCTTGGAAACGCACGGCCACATTTTTCGCATCTGATCTTGGATTTAGAAGATGATCCTTCAATCATTAATGTTGTCAACAATTCGGCTCGTGGTCGCCCGCGTTTCCCGGAATCCTTCTCTCTCTTTGTGAGCACTGCAGATTTACATGTGTTTTCTTTTGTTTTGGGTATTATGCTTGCCGCGGTTAAATGCGAGTGATCATTTACTCTCAGAGGCAATGCACATGCACTTGGACTAAGATCCAACGGGTGCATTTTAAATTTTCCTCTTTAAAAGAACAAGATCTACCTCCTTTCCCTTCGTGCGCTACTCGAAATGAGCCAGAGTAGCTGTTGGCTGGTCCCGTTTTAACTCGTTTGTTTTTACCTGTCCCTACCTGTTCAGATGTTAAAAATACTTTCTTAAGTGGGTCAGGAATCCCCCTAAAAAGTGGTATAAAATGTACTTCTCTAGAAGTATTCTAGGCCGAGGGCATCATACTTTTGAAATGAGTAAAAGTATAACAACTCAAAATTGTTAATTATTTTGCTTATTGTACCTTTATTGCACAACAGATATTGTAAAAGGTATCTTTGGTTTATCGCTTCTTTTGGATTCATTCGCGAACCAAATTTGGTCGAATTACATCACCGGAAGTTGTCAGATCGTTCACCTTGCATGCGCATTATTTTGTGCGCGAAGCACGCCATCTTGCTGATCTGAGGTCTACTGAGGGAAAAGGCCGTACGGTCCTAATCTACAAACATCCTCTCCGCCACAGAGGAAAATGGACCACCAATACGGCGTAGCAGTTCAGAACAAATTCATGCTCTTCATCGACGAAGATGAAGACCCGCTGGAAATTCTGTCGAGGCAGGAGGAACTAGCCAAGACCAAAAAGAAAGATGACGGCGACAAGAAGGCTTCTAAAACGAAGCAAAAGAAGGCATCGGTTCCAGAGCCTAAATCAAAGATTCCCGAGCAGCCTGCTGCGAAGAAGGATGGTAAGTTCATCATGAATGCTTGACTTGCCTTATTAGACAATGCAATTATTGCACATTTCATGTGAGTAATTTCTAGCGCTTATCGTGCTCTCTAACTGGCATGCTTCCGGCAGCGGAACTTGACTGCCAAGCAGCATGGAGGCATTGGAGGGGCACAATGTGCCCATGCCATGTGACAATCAATGTCTAATTGTTATTGCGTTGGCCGGTATTTTAGGTATTAGGAAGAGCAAGTTATCCTATCCTAGAAGACAGATCCAATGCCACTGCACTCGATTTAGGCTGGGAGAGCATGTAGGCCTATTTGAGGCTACTGGTGGACTCATGACTTTCTGAATCTGAGTAAGTAAAGGCAAAGGAAAGGGTGTTAGGCAGAGAAGTATATAGGCCAACAAGTTGCAGTTGGAGCGAGTGAATGCTTAGTGCAGGTCTTGATTTAGATCTAGTTGGAATTTAAACCTTTCAGGTTTATCTGATTCAAGAAACTATCACTCGACTCAATCAATTTTTACGTCCCTTGTGTGTCCCAAACCTGTTATCGTCCTATTCCTTAAAACTTGCAGAAATCCCTATTTTGTTGTTCCTTCAATTTAAACTCGTTGGGAAATAGAGCTAGATTCTACTGGCTAAGTGGGCTACTCCTCTGCTGCCTAGCCGTAAAGCCATTAGTCTCTCTCACATATTGCATCTTTGACTTTAATAAGGTTGTGCAAGATAGGCTAACAATTGAGTCGACTTTAGTGATTTTGTTATTTCTTTAATTCAAGTTCAAGTTCGGGTAGGCCTATCGATGTTGCCCGGATATTGAAGAAGATTGAGCTAAGCATGAGACCAGGAGGAAACACTTATCCCAATATTTTTATTACAATTCAGAACTATTTCAATCTAAGTCTTGTGGCTATACTAGGCTTAGTAGATTAAGATTGAAATGGAAATTCTGAATTGTAAGCCTATTGTAGATTAGCGTAACAGAAATGCTATTTCCTTCCAGTTTTATGCTTTGTTCTCCTCTTCGATACCCGGACGACATCAATACTAGGACTTGACTTAAACGAACTGTATTACAAAATCACCCCGAATTTTTATTCATCGTTCTTTGTCTTTGTAGCACAACGATCAACAAATGACCACATGGCCAGGTTTCCCTGTACTCGTATGCCACAAATAATTTTTGCTCAACACACAACAGTTGAACGTAAATCAAACTTTTGATTTTCGTTCAACAGTTGTGCCAATTAAGCCAATCAGAGAAGAGAGAGGTCAGGGTCAAGGCTGGGTGGGCTTCGAGAACATTTAAAAAGTTAAAAGGAACACGCTTCCGGATCGCAACAGTAAGTCAAGTACTGGTGTGAATGAAGTTCGGGCCAACTGTTGCATGCGAGTTAGGTCGTTGTTGCGGAGTTGTGCCATCTGCACTGGGTTTTATGTGAACCACTCTTCTTCTTCATGCAATGATGGGTTGCATCGTTAAGTTGAACCTGGTCCAAAGTGCAAAGGCTCTCACTCCAGTCAATGCTGTGAGTGAGAATTATGTAGAATTAGTATGATCACACACTGTACAAAGTGGATTATGCTAATGGATGGAGGCAGCTTTATTAGTCTCTTAACAAGATAGATTTAGAATTGTTTCAGATAAGTATGGTTAGAAAAAACGAAATGTCATAATACAAGCTTTGGCTTGGTATTTAATTGAGTGTATTTTTTTTCCAGATAAGCCTCTGCCACCAAGGCAAAATGAGCGTGGCCGTGGGGGAAGAAACCGTGAACCAAGAGAGATTCGTGATAATGATGGTGATAGGCGACCACAATGGCGACAAGGACAGAAGGACAATCGAGATGGACGTGTAGGAGATGAAAATGTCCCTCCTGAGTTCAGGTATGTGAATCATGTACAATATTTCAAAGGCAGTGAGTATTCTACTGTACAGCCCGATAATCTTTAGAAAAATATCCGACGGTATTGATCCTATTTTTAGAACATGAGGAAGGCAGGAAGAAGAAAGTGTTTAAAAAAAAGTGGGTTTCGCTGACAAAATTATTCCTTTATGCGGCCCAGGAGTAAGAAGTGCAGGAAGACAACGGTGATCCATTGATGAGAACAATCAAGTTTGTTGATGCAGCTCATGGCTTATGTCAATCAAAGAGTGGTAAATCTTCATGACCAGTCACAACGGCCTTGTATCTTATTTTGTTCTTATCGGACTTATCCAGATTGTCTCTAGATTGTTTGACCCAATGCTCCTCCACTTTATCTGCAAAAAATTTATAGCTTTCCTCTTGGCTGAGTTCTCTGGTTCTGTCGTATTCCATTATTGTGGAGTGGCCGTACCAAACTTCAAATAACGTAAGGCAGGTTAGACCCGCCCTTGCCGCATAGCGAATTGGAAGGGGAAGGGTGCAGAGCTGAGTCAAGTAACTCGAGCCTCAGACCTTCATTTAATTTTATTTAAAAGTCAAGTTAAAGCATAACTTTTGGCAGAAATGTTCCTGCGGGTTTGTTAGTGCGTTGATTTGCTAAGATATTTGTCATTGGCAGCAGGATAAAATTGTGTGCCTGAACAGTACTTAGAGCTTTGCACGGCAGCGACTCTTCATCTTTCATTCACGTCTCTCTTCACAAATTAAAGATTAAAAAATCCAAACAATTTCAAGTCTGAAGTTTAAGTGTGCTCCTTTCCTTCTAGGCCTTGGACGTTGTGTCCTTGGGAAAGGCACTTTACACAAATTTTCATCACTTCACCCAGGTGTGTAAATGGGTACCCGGCTATAGACAGCGAACGATCTTGTCCGTATGTTAGTGTTTGAACGCTTGTAAAATGGCAGCTTGCACTGTATGCTTCCCAGGAAGTTAAGGTTTCTGAATGACTTGGTCTGTTCGGGCAAAAATGGTTGTAAAGCGCATAGAGCCAGTAATTGGGATATGCGCTATATAAATGCAATCCATTATCATTGTTATTATGTCATTGCTAAATTGCAATTACCAGATAACAAGTTTTTTGTCTCGAATTACAGATTTTACCTGTAGGTATTTCGGATTTTGAAATTAGGCAGGTCTGCCCTGTTATATCAGGGTTGGTTTAGCAAAGATGAAGGACATAGATTTTAATTTTTTTTTTTATTGTTACATCAGTGCCCATTATATCAGAACTGTGCTATATCAAACTTGATTTCTTTTTTCTGTTTCTGGAAAACTTTTTTTTTAACATTTGAGAATTTGTCAATTCCATATTGGGGTTCTCTTACAGCCGACTGACTGAATAGTACATTTATTTCAGGGAAAGACCCGAGGGAGGTTTCCGCAGAAGGGAAGAGCGAGGCGATAGAGAAGGTGGCTTCGGCGGAGAGCGCGGCCGTGGACGTGGAAGAGGTCGAGGCCGGGGTGGTCGTGGAGGCGAAAGAGGTGGCGGCAGCTTTGGTGGGCCAAGAGGCGGCTTTGGTGGAGAAAGGAAGAGGGAGTTTGATCGCCACAGTGCATCTGACAGGACGTAAGTAGTTTTTCTCTTTTCTGGTACATGCATGCTTGTATCATGTACATAGTGTGCTGATACTGGGCAACTTGTCATGAGGTAGAAGGCATGTATATGTGGTTTATATTGTATGTAGTCGGGGATGGTCACCCTCACATTTCTTATTCTAAACTCAGAAGTTATTCCCCAGAGGAATTTTAGTCCAGCTCTTGACCATAACACTCTTTTATTAGGAATAGCACTATCAGGCTCTGGATACTCTTGCCCATGCCTACTATAGTGTGTATTAATGTATGATAGTCATAGATGAAGTTTTAGTTATATCAGGACATGTGGACACTTTAATATTCATCTTTATCAAAATTATCTTATGGTCTCAGGGGTTGTAAAATATAGTAATGCAGTTCAACATGCCAAAACGGAAAGCCTTTGTGAATGCCCCCCCCCCCCCCCCCCCCCCCTTTTTTTTTTTTTATAAGTTCCTATGTAATGCATGCCAAAAAAAGAGAAAATGCTTTGCCACCTAATCCCCATATGCAACACTCCACAAATCTCTTTGGTTCGGGGGGGGGGGGGGGTGTTTGCCCTGCCATCTTAGTCGCGAGCATTGCAGGTGGCCACTGTAGTTTATTTTCAATGTGCCATATGCCATTTCTCTGGCTAGTGAGAGTTGTGAAATTCTACCACTGCATGCTGCTCTGATCTCACCACCGGCTGGGGAAAAAGTTTCCTGGCCCGTTGTTACAGACATGCGCTAGTCACGGCCTTCTTTCTTGCTTAGTATGACTTATTACAGTAGGAGGGAAGACTGACTTTGCTTGAAACTTGTTTTGTGATCTAGAATTAGTGCATCTAATGAGATGGAAGGCTTTGGTTGATTACGATTTTTGCCTTGACAGGAGAAGCTGCTTGACGGCAAAGCAAATGGTATTATTTGTTAGTAGTATTACATCGATGGTTGGGGCTACAGGGGGCAACGGCGAAGCAGATTTATCAATTTTATTTTATTGGCCAAACAGGAAGCTTGACCAGCCACAGGCAATTGTGACGTTGAGTTGGCTATCGTTGACACCATAATCTTATGTTAAAACTTGTGTGTGTCTGTGTGCGACTCCCCCTGGTCCAAAACAAACCTGTATAATAGATATTTTTACTTGCTCCCTTCTGATTTTTGTCTAGGATAGGTTTATCTGTATCTGCAGTATAGAAAGTATTACTGCAAGTCAGAGTTTTCATTTCTCCCTCTTCTGTTTGCACACTCTTCTCCCAGTTGTCTGGGTTTGCTTCATATTGATTTGTTCTTTCCCCCTCCCCCCACACCCAAATTGTCTTATTTCTTGATAATCTTGTGTTATGACATTTTTAAAGATACACTTGTCGGGAATTATGCTGATATACATATATTATTTTTGATAGTCGGGGGGGGGGGGGGAACAATATACCCCCTGGCAGCTTGCCTTGTGTATTTGTTTGATTTTGGAAAATGGTGTTTGTTCCACTCGTATGTAATTATTTGTTTCACATTATTTGTATTTTGAATTAAAGATGACAGAACTGCCATTCCAGTTACACTTAGTGACTGTTAAACTCATTGAAGAGAGTTAGTGTCCAGGCCTCTTTGTCAAACAAGTTTCTGAACTGTAATTTTAAAATATTGAGCTATTACTTTTAAGGTGTGGTACTTTTGCTGTCACTCCTTCCACTCACTGGTGTCTATGGGGTAGTGGTTAGGTTCTTGGCCTATTAGAGGATGAACATCTTCCATCTTTCTGCTGGGACGTTATGACACTCTCAGCCTGAGTAAAACCAAAAACTAACATTGCTTCTAATCTCACCCACCCACTGCCAGTAGGGATTAAACATTGATGATTTGTGGCAGTATTGCATTTTAGGGGCCTGTAAAAATTCAGACAATTGTCAGATTTCTGACAATTTAACTGATCGGAAGTTTCGACAGCCTCAAACATTTGACTTTCAATTTGAAGACTGTATGGCCTGACAAAATTCTCTGACAATTTTGTGGGTAGTCACTTACAGGTCTGAAAATGCTGCTGTATGGTGAAATGGTCGGGCTGTTTGCTCTCGGAGCCATCACTCCCCCAGCTACTAGTATAAAATCGAAAGCTCGGTTAAAAAAAAAAAAAAAGAAGAAATATATAAATCACTTCCACTTTGCAACCCTGTGCTGCAAGAGGGGGAACATACGGTACTTTCATTGTGTAGTATAAATGTTATGGAATGGCAGTTTTGTTGTTGCTTGCAATTTATATCAATGGGGCGCTGCATGGTAGTTGTCAAGGGACACCTTTCTTTTGGCAGCAGGGTCAGGGTTGTTTCATTCTTCTTTCAGGGGTGTCAAGCCCACTGAGAAGAGGGATGGTGGAGGTGCACACAATTGGGGAAGCTTCAAGGATGATCTCGAGTAAGGGTGCTTGTTTTTCCCCTATTTTTTTTTCCAAAATAATCATGGCATTGTAGGCCACTTTCCACTCCCTTCCCTTGAGATTGGTTGCTCTTGCTGATTTGCAGCCTCCATTGCATTACTTATTTATTTATTCTTGTTTCCTTTATGTGAAAGTCTTTATTATTTTGAATTATCTCATTGTCTTAATTTGTCTCTTGTCTTGAGTTCTTATTGTTGTTTGTTTTCTTTAAGTGGTTAGATTGTGTCTGGCGCAAATATATGATCTTATAGTGTAGTAGGAGCTATTAAACTCAAAGCAAAGACTGCTTTTTAAAAATTTTATCTGCCTGTTCTTAAAATTAAGTTGCCTTAAAATTTACAAGGAATCTAGAAGCTCATTCTCTGTTCTGGCAGAAGACATTCATTTGATTGTGGATGCAGTAATATCTTTTACTTTGATGACAGAGAGCAAGAGCAGCAGAATGAGTCTGCTGACTGGACTGGCCAGCAGGAGCCGGCCACCGAGCCCACTGAAGCTGGGTGAGTATGCTGAGATATTAAGTAGTTCAAACTTCTTGTTAAACTTATCAAATACCGATGAAGTAACTACTAGGCTTAATCTTGGTTACTTCAGCTTTGATTTACACAATTTTTTACAGTGTCTTAGGTACTGTTCATGTGTTGAAAGGTAATAAAATACTCAATAGTAATATGGATATGCTCTATAATTTTTTCAGTGGCTATGAGTCAAGATATATATTTTGGCATGTAGATTATTTTGAAGCAGTGATTCAATCGACTGTCGTACTTGATTTACGGATGAATCTACTAAGCTTACATTTAACTTGGATGAGTTGATCTTTTTGCCACTCCCCATTCATCTATAGTTGATTAGTGAGGGACACTGGCTGCTCAGAATGTGATAAATAAGATTTTTTAGTACACAAGTAGAGAACCCGTCTTCGTACGGGCGCCACTTTTTGCTTCTCTCTGTTTACCTTTCTGTTAACGACTAACTTTTTCATAATTCAGGAAATGGATAAAGCAAGTCTGTTTAAATCTGCTTAGAGAAAAAGAAATACGACCGTAAAAAATCGTTGATGAAAAGAACCATCAAAATCTATTAAATTTGACAAAAACGAGAAAAACTACAAAAAAACAAAACCACCCAAACGAAAAAGAACAACAAAAACAATGAAGGGGTAAAAAAAAAAAAAAAAAGACGAAGGTGAGAATCGAACCAGAACCAGCGCCACTCGGGAGGTACGGTAGGACCTAGACACTACCAATTGCGCTACAGAGGATGAGGGTTCGGGGAAGATTAATAAGTACTTTGGGTTTTCACACTAAGTTTTGTTCAGCTCTGCTGCCTCTTTTAGTGCAAGAACTCAGGGGGTGTTGGTTGTTTTTCTCATTTGTGTAAAGTGACTAAACTTGTAAAACATTAAATTTCTTGATGGTTTAGCCCTATCATTGTCTGATTATGGTGCCGTGCACTGGAATGATGCATTACCCTACCCAGAAAAATAAAGTGGTAATTTGTTACCTACGATCCACATTAGTAGCGATGCGCAAAAAAAAGAAGCCCGAAAACGAAATAATTGTCTCCCTGAGGCACACATTTTTTTAAGAAAGGATTTTCAATAAGATTATTTGGCATATCAAAAGAACCTGGTTGAATTGCATTTTTTTTTGTAAATAAACAGAAACAAAAAGTTTTTGAGTGTTAAAAAGTAGTGGTGCTTGAAGTGATGAAAATATCCAGCAGATCCATGGTGTTGAATTTTACCGGATACTGATCAAGCTCTACTTTCACCTGAACCTTCCTTTTGGTTCTTAAAAGAAATGCAAGGTAGCGGAAGTAATTTTCACTATAGAGGATGTGCAGTGTCTCTTTCTTTCAGTTATTTTATTTCTGCTGTGCCTGTTTTAGGCTATGCTTGAATTACTATGATGTTAAGCTTGGAAACTGTTGTGCCTTTAAGATAAATATCTGTACAGATTTTGGAATTCAAAGAGTTTGTTTTTTTCAGTGAGGCTGGTGATGTAGAGGCAAGCCCTAAGGAGGATCCTCAGCCACAGGAGATGACACTGGACGAGTGGAAAAAGTTGCAATCACAACAGACCAAGCCCAAACAGGAATTTAACATCCGCCTGGCTGGAGAGGGTTGTGACAACGCTCAGTGGCAGAAGGGACGGGAATATCACAAGAAGCATGACGAGGAGGACGATGAAGAAGAGGAGGAGGAATCTGATGAAGAGGATGAGGTAAATTAAACAATTACAGCACAATGCAGCAGCTACGTATGCTGAAATTACCAAACTGAAGGGTAGATTTGGGTTGATCCTGTTAATATATGTGAATTTATGTTAACTTTAGGCCAGGTTAGATTTGTAAAAGGTTTTTGTAGTATCGTAATTGTAAACAAATGGTTCTCAGGAAGGATCTCGAGCGTGCGTAGCGTTAGTTCAGTCGATAAAGTTCGGAATTCTACAAGCTCCGAGAGTTGCCAGAGTCGTGACGGGTCAACAATTGACACAACAATGTGGGCAGTCAACTTAACAAAACTTATTTTTTTTATTGTCAGTAAGCAAGACGAATCCAGTCGTTGGGAAGGGTAAAAGGAATTTAAATTGCTTCTCTTTAGAGAAATAGTTTCTTGTGCAACAGGGATCTGTATGTATGCTGTTCTTATGCTTGAGATGATGAAAAACATCAAACAGATCTAAACTGTTGATTTTTACCGGATACTGATCAAGCTACCCACAGCAAATTTATTGCCTATCAGCTAGTGTACGTTTTCATCCATTAGTGGTCCACCAGCTGCTGGTTAGGTTTTTATGCCCGGTACTGATCCATAAGATAGTATAAAGTTTGAAATTATCACAAAATCTAAGTCAAGGTAGATAATGAAAAGAGAAATATTCACAATACAGTTGTTGAATTTGAACAATTTGGAAGTGAAGGACAATCCTTTGCAGACCTGCCTAGCTCTACGGATTTGTCGTAATCACCAAGGAAGTACGTAAACTGCTGCAAAATTACAGAATTTGGAAGAAAATTTCGTTTGATTTGGAAATCTAACAAAATCGCGAAACCGAAAAGCTTAAGCGTTGCTTCCAGAAGTCCAGAGACTGAGTGTGGTCGGCATGGTGAGAGTTATCCACCATGAGGTCTTTTGTTCTATTGTGTTACCGCTGTAGGATAGAATAAAGAGAGAGAAGCCAAGAAGATTTGGGAAAATGGCTAAAACCCACCGGCAAAAAAGCCAAAGAAAAATCTTCAACGTTTTCGTACTGGGTATACAGAAGAATGGCCATGCATACCAAACATCGTTCTGGTATCGAAAACTGTTCCAAAATGGCGGTATTCGAATAATTTGCTACCGTAAGTCTGCACACTTCCTATTCTCTCAATGATTATAAGATATCAACTAACTCAAGCCTCAGAACTTCATTTAAAAATCAATTTAAAGTACCTTATAACTTTAGGCAGAAATGTTCCCGCAGGTTTATTAATGTAATTTGCTAAGATAACTGTCATTGGCAACTGGATAAAATTACGCGCTAGGACAGTACTTAGGGCTTTACATGGCAGTGACTCTTTTTCTTTCATTCATGCATCTCCTCTCAAATTAAAGATTAAAGAATCCAAACAATTTCAAGTTCTGGCTCGACTTGAGGAAATTTAAAGATAAGACAGTTGCCCAACACAAAAAAATGTGTGCTCTTTTTCTTATGGGCCTCTGACACACACACACA
>JAUKPP010259540.1:0-11988 GCA_032273245.1 Phyllaplysia taylori
ACAAGGTTGTAATGCAAATGTAGGTTCTAAAACTGCTAGTGCAGCTTAGGCATGCACTATGTGACTTGTGTATCAAGATTTAGATGAAAGCAAACAAATCTACCCCATTTTGCAGGCAGTATTGTGTCATGTATGCGTTTTCCCCCTCGTTTTGGCAAATGCTCAGGTAGGATTAGAATTAAGAGTTAGAGTTAGGGATAAATCCGGTGATTTTGTAGTTCCGTTTCTTAGTCAGGTCGGAGTATCGACATCGTCTGGGTATCGAGGAAGAGTGAACAAAACATGAGACTGGAAGGAAACACAGCATTTCTATGTTACAATTCAGAATTTCCATTTCAATCTTAGCCTTGTATAACAAGTACAAGGCTTAGACTGAAGAAATAGTTCTGGATTGTAATAAAAATGACGGGTTAAGTGTTTCCTCCTGGTCTCAAGCTTAGCTCACTCTGCTTCGATACACAGGTGACATCCATACCCGAACTTTAACTTTAAAGAATGGAAAACTACAAGATCACCGTAAATCCTAACCTTACTTATACTACTAACCCTCACTCTAGCCCTAACCCTGACTTTTAAAGCCCTAACCTTATCTTTGAGTTGTAACAAGACTTTTGGTCCCGTTGACCCGATCTGCTTGGATCCGGCCCACAGATAAACACTGGCTCTCCATTAGGTGGGCGAAAATTGCAGCACGATAGGCTAGATATTATTATTAGGCTAGGGTCGAATCCAAGCAGATCGGGTCAGTAGTACAATATGAGAAAGAATAAAAAGTGTTAGATTTCTAGTGTTTTGATTTGTAGTCCAGTGAAGGCAGAAGAAGAAAAACTTTTGTAGGTTATAGTAGTCTACCAAGTGGAACAGGCATCACGCTGATCCAGTGATAGATTGTCAGGTAAAACAGAAACGTCACAGTAGACCATCAAGTAGACCGATGCCAAGTTGTTTTCATTTCTAGAAAGTGTTGAGATACGTAAGATAAGATGTACAGGGTGTATTTCAACAAGGGTTCATGCTATGATTGTTAACTGAAATGTTGTCTTCCCCCAGATTCCCACCATGTCTGATGCCCCACCGCCTCCGTACCCGGGTCCCAATCCAGCGTATGCACCTCCGCCACCCGGCTCAGCCTATCCACCCCCACCACCCAACCCAGCTTACCCTGCTGGTGCTCCATACAATGACCCGTACAAATCCGGAGGTACTGAGTTGTATTCGATTAAAAATTTAATTTGATTCAAATTTAATTTGATTCACTGTGTCTTTTCCCTTTTTTTTGTGAGTAATGACTGTAATGACTGTGACAGAGGAAGATAGATAGATACAGAGAAAAAGGTTAGGGATGGCAGTGAGGGAGGAAGATAGATAGATACAGAGAGAGGGGGAGAGAGAGAGAGAGCAGTGTCAGAGGGAGGGGGTACTGGAGAGAGGGAAGGGGGAGGATTGAAGTAGAGAGGTCTGAGGTAGAGGAGAGAGAGAGAGAGAGAGACGCGGGTGTGTCATGCACTTAATTGGTAGAATGGGATTTTTTCAAGTTACCTTTATGGATGAATATATATGATTTGGTATTATTGATTGTAAAGCGCGTAGAGGCTGCTTTTAAGCAGGGATATGTGCTATATAAATGCAGTCATTATTATTATTATTATTACAACCTTCCTGATGAGGATTGCATGAGAGCCAAATTTCTGAATTATTAGTGGTTCTGATCATGCAGATACAGCACACCTATAAGACTTACTATTTTCTGGCAATTTGTTGTTATTGCCTAAACTGGTCCCCATGTGTGATGGAGTTTAAGACCTCTGCTCCAGTGCCTGCCTGTAGATAGTGAGTTGTGAGCCAAGCTGACAAAATTACTAGTGAGTTACTTGTCTTGCAATCTGCGTGGGATGGAAATAATAGAGGAAATTTGATGTAGGGGCGAAAATAATCGAGTCAATATTGCTATCTTCTTCATGTTCAGCACTTTTGATAACTACTTTTTATTAAAATCTTTTATGTGTATTTCTTTGACTTGGTGCAAAGGACTTCGGCTTACTTTCTGTCAAGAAACATTTTAATTTTCTAAGTACCACACCCTTTCCGCCCCTATATTCTGACATCGCCTTTCCCCGGCAAAAGTGTTGGATATCGAGTTTGTCAGGTTATTGGATCTGCTATAGTTCCACCCTAAACCCTATTTCATAATTTAACACTTTGATTTTTATTCATTTCTTTGCAATCTTGTGTATCTTTTCAATATTTTTTTTTATTATATCAGTTATCATAATTAGTAGGCTACATGTACATGTAGGGGAGGAGTAAGAGGAGGGGATGATTTATCAATTATTCTTCCTCCTCAAACATGAGAAAATGTGTTTTATATGGCTTCTCTTGTTTGCTTATGGGCATCTAGTATGCCATAGAAGTTATCAGTCTCAACACTGTGGGGAGTGGGTACCAGGAGTCCAAGGGTAGTGGTCAAGCTTGGTACTGATCGTCTGCTATTTTACTACCTCTTGCCCCTTCTGTGTAAACAACAAACTTGTTGGTGAATGGGATTCTACGTAACCAGCATTACATCTGGTTTTTAGGGGTTTCATCTCTTCTTTGTGTGGCGACCTTTATAGTGTATGTTCAGGTCGTACATGCCCAAGAATCTAAAAATTGATATTGAATTATCAAACAGTTTTTTCTATGTAATTATCAGTTTTGTTCCCTCTTAACTTATGTGTGGGAGTGGGAACAACGAATTGTCAGATTAACGAGACGCTGATTGTGTTGGATAAGCGAATTTGTCGATTATTGGCAGTTGGATTATTGCCGCTCTACTGTATGTAACTTGTATAATTCACCAGAGGACAGTGATATCACATGTATGTTGTGTTCCAAGGATGTGATGCTTTGATATCAACAAATATACATTTTAGGCATGTAGAAAAATAAGTAGCTTAATTTCGACCATAATCTTGACCTTTGACAATTCATGTTGTGTTGTATCCACACATTTTCTCATGTTCGAGGAGGAAGAATAATTGATAAATTTGACTTGGAAGGATAAAAGACTGTCATGAAGAAATAAAATGTGTATTTTGCTTTTGGACATGACTTGATATTATGTGATGGCACCTTCACTGTTACCATTGGTCATTAGGGTAAAGTATGATGATGTGATATAATCAATGGCGCACTTGTAAGTCAGACTGCATACAGTTAATCTAGAGTGCGTAGAGTGCGCCATCATTACATTTGCCGAGAGGCAAGGCAGCCCTTAATCCTCCCCCTCCCCCCTATTATCATCAATGTTGTTGCAATGACTTTCACATTATTTCAAATGTTAGATTGTTTTGAGTGTGTGAGGAAAAGCCATTATTTAATTTTTTTTTAGTGTGCGAGGAAAATCTATTATTCAGTTGAGGCTTGCGTCAGGATGGAGAAAGAGTTTGTTGTCTTGACCACTATTTTCCATGATGGTGGTGTTTTCTGTCTCTTGCAGCTCCTCAGACAAACATGTATGCATGGCCAGGTAATTTCCCACACAACCCTAGACTCTATTTGTTTGTGGAACCACAGAGGTGCACAAGTAGTACTTTCTTTGTGCACCTTTGTCATTTTGTTTTAAGGTGTTGCTCATGTAGAAAGCAGTTCTTTAAGTTGAAGTCCAGTCGCTGTGAATACATCTTTGAGATGTTCTTTACCCCACCTCCACCTGTCAGAGTTGGCACAATGTGAAATAAATGCATGTAAGGTCTCTAAGCAACTGTTGTGTGTGTTGTGAATGTCTGCTTTCAATATGCTGTGGCAACTTGTAGTGTAATGGTTGTAAAGCGCATAGAGCTACTTTAACTTACCTTTGTAAAAATTGTATTGAGCTGTGTTCCGGTTGTTTTCTCTTGAGCACCGAAACCTGTTGGGCTCTTGTGATTTTTACAATGAAATCTGTAAAACCTGTAAGGTTGCTATTTAAAATTGGTTATGTCTTATCCTCCTTTGTTGGAACAGAGCTGTGACTTCATGGTAACAAGGTCTAACTTCTGCATCAAGTCAGGTAGTTGTTGGGTGCTCAGGTGTTTTCTACTCACTTTTGTTTCTGAGAGTTGTTTTAATGACTCTGTGGTGCATTAATATTCTTGCAGTGTTTGATTGTGTTGTAAAGCTTTAACTTTAACCAAACGGACAATAAAGATTTGATCAATTTGGAGAGATCTTAAGAAGTGGCATTGATTGTTTCGCTAAGTTTTTCTTTTCAGAGGTTGGGTGGACTGTTACTGTGTGTTAGGTTTTTGCTCCTTTGTGGGGATCTATATTTTGTCTGTCTGTGCAATCTGTCCTTTTTTCTTGAATCCTGCCTGCTGCATACTGATATCTTTTTATGCGTCAAGGTGTCATCATGGATAACAAAACTGATTAAGAGGCCTGGACATGTGAGTCTGGGAGAGCTCTATAGATTTTCTTCACATTTCCAGAACTGCCGTCCACTTGTTGGAGATCATTAGTTGGCAATTTTACTGAAATTTGTGCAAAAATCACTGAGTTATTAGCCTTCAATGGCTTCTCTATTTTTAGGCACCCTGTGTAATGCACTGTATTTTCTTTCGTCTTGTAAATTTAACGTTCCTGCCCTAGTCCACTGCACAATGTTGAAAGTCTTTGAGTTTGTTTGCACTTAAGAGTGATATAACTGATTGTACATCAAGGAGCACGTCAGACAAGTTGTGTTACACAAAGCAACTCAAATCACAAGGAACAATTTCCTAAATGACCCTGTTGTTATTGAGTGTTGTCCCGAGCACACTTTGCTTCACTTTGCTGATCCTCAACTGCTGGACATTCGTCCTGTTTCAGGAGCCAATGCCATGCCAAGCACACAGGCATTCCATGCTGTAAACTTGATATTGTAACCCTCAAGGTGACATTCCTGCTTTTAAAAGTCTATAAAGAAAAATTGTGACATCTGGCTCTCAAATTTCAAATGAAGCACAGTGGGATTACCAATAGTAAGAGAGAAGGGTGAGTGAAGGCGAGCAACATTTTTGACATATAAGTTTGCCTTTAGATTTACTTTCCAATTTTGAAATGTGATTACTGTATATACTTGTATATAAGATGAGGAGTTTTCCCAAATATTTGACTGTTCAAGTCCCCCCTGTCTTATACACGAGATATTTCTCAGGAATCAATATGGGATCGCCGAAGCAAGGATGACAACCCTAGTGAGAGGTTGCAACTTAAAACGACCTGACATCGCATTGTTCTTGTGTTATATCATTGAGTCTTTCGACGAAATACCCACAGATGCGGAGGTCAATTAATTTAAATGATGAGGAATTTCTATTGCGACTAAATTGTTCCTTTTTGGTTTTGATTTGAAAACTTGCACCCTGCTGCAGTCTACTCCCGAATTATACCTCCGACATAAAAAAGAGGTCTGCTTCCAAGGATTAAAGTCGATCCCCGTCTTATTTACAAGTCATCTTACATACGAGTATATACAGTAAAAAGATAATACATGTACATCATTTAGTGACTAACTTTTTGCAAGTCACAAGAAAATTTAGGAAAAATTGCTTTCACAAGATTGCCTTGACTTGATCAACCCGATGTATTACCATCGGAAAAGGATAAATTTTAGAGATGAAACTTACCTCCCTTTATGCAACACGAAGTCACATGCTTTTAGTAGTAGTAAGGAGTGGGTTATTTATAGAGGCGCCAGCCTCAGCTGTTTTAGCCTCTTCTTGTTTTGTTTTTTACTTAAGCACTCAATCAGGCTTAAGCTTCCCTGAGGGTTGCCATTTGCGTGCTGCGTCAGCAGCATTTCGCTGTCACGAAAATGCCCATCAGGCAATTTGTTTTTGTTGTCGAAGTCACATGCAGCCATGCATACTTTTCCCACTTCCTTTGGGACTGAAGAAATTGGGCTGGATGGAAGCAGGATATCACACATTGGCACATTCCTACAAGGATTTGTAGATCCCATAACGATACCGCTCTTATTTTACTGGAGTCTGACTCTCCTGCGTATTCACTGGCCTCACGTGGTTGTCATCGTGGGCCATAAGCTAGTTTATTCTCTGAATATAATTATTACTCGGAAAAGTGAAAAAAAATTAAGTACAGTACTGTTAAGAGTCCTCGACTTCGTAGTTTCAGATTTAACTGAAACGATGTGAATCTTTGAAATGCGTATTACCAAAGGTGAAACGTTGTGAATCTTTGAAATGCGTATTACCGTAGCTGAAACGTGTGAATGTTTGAAATGCGTATTACCGTAGCTGAAACGCCTGAATGTTTGAAATGGGTATTACCGTAGCTGAAACGTTGTGAATCTTTGAAATGCGTATTACCGTAGCTGAAACGCGTGAATGTTTGAAATGCGTATTACCGTAGCTGAAACGCCTGAATGTTTGAAATGGGTATTACCGTAGCTGAAATGTTGTGAATCTTTGAAATGCGTATTACTGTAGCTGAAACGTGTAAATGTTTGAAATGCATATTACGGTAGCTTTCATTAATAGATACTCCCATTGAACTCTCTTAAATTCTTTGCCCTTAGATTCTTGGCAAGCAGATTTGTAAAATTTTAGGTTGTATATATATATATGTATGTTGGAACAGTCTGGCATGTTTGTCTTGTGGTATTATCATTTACTACTGACTATTTGCTATGTCAATTTATTTGCATGATCAGCAAGAGCAGTCGTAGATTTGCAGTCACTGGTCTCCCCACAGCTGGTCTCCCCAATGCCCTTGTGTTTAAATGGTAGTTCCATACCTCTCTCTTTTTTAATCAGGCACATGCTATGAGGAATACTCAATAAAATAATAGACGGAGGTGTTGAGATTAGATGTGATTTGAGGCCAGTAGTGCTTTGATTTTTCACACTCTTCAGGAGAGGCAGAAAACTGATTGTCTGCTAGAATATTGATCAAGACACACAATAGTATGGAATTTAATCAATGTCCGTTTCTAATAAATTGCCAGAGATTTTAACAGGATACACGCCCCTTGCCAGTGCCTTGGAATAAGCAAAAAAAGTTATTTCCACAAAAAATTGAGTTGCGATTGTTGAGCTGCTGCCTTGTGAGTTATTGAAGGTAATGGCTTCGTTACTATTCATTACATAGTTTTGAAATGGCTTCCTGGCATGACCTTATTTATTACTAGTCAACAAGATAGGCTCATGAATGACATTGAGCTTGGGTGAGAAGTGTAGCAATCCACCAGTTTTTGTACTTGAATTTCTAGGTTTCAAGTTACACATGCTTAAAGATGCTTCTAAAATGTGTGAAGATAAGAATGGGAAAGAATATACATGTAATTTTAAATTTTCTCTCCATCAATAATTGTAAGCTATCTGGGCTCTTTAGAGTGTATGTAATTCTGCAGGATATTGGGACTGTTCCCAGCAGGGCTGTGGAGCCGTAGTCAAAACAGTGTGGCTCCGGTTCTGGTTCCCAGGATCCTGATCGCAATGCCTCAATTGAGTTTTGTGTACATGACAGTATGTGTGCCGTCAGTTGCTTTCATATTTGCAGTGGTTTCTTGAATAATTCATGCAGTGAAATTACATCAGGATCACTCTGCAGCTTTTCTTTTGCAAAAACATGATAAAATGAACAAATTGTTGGTTGAATCTAGTTAGTCTCTCTATTCTCTTATTCCTTTTTTAAATCTGCAAACCCAATGGTATTTTCAAGTAAATTTTGAATTACCGTCTCAGGTGAATCTATAGATCTACATCTCGATAAAAATATGTTTTACTGCACAAACTCACACATTGGGAAATGTATTTGTGCTGTGAACGCTTCTAATTACCTGGCACTAAGCTTTTGTTTAATGCGCATCAAAGATCAAGCATGAAAATGAGGGAAGTATTAAGACAGTGTTGTCTGCGGTTTAGTTGGTTGTGTCACTTTTCATAGTCTGAAGTAACTGATTATGAGTTTGTATCTTATCGTAAGAGTTCATTGGATCTGTAATTTGAAGCAAGACTTTGTCACAGCAGAATGTTCCGTTTTGTTGTTCTTTTAGGTTGTCTGGCCAAGTATGTTAGTGTGGTCAGTTTTAACCAAGCTTCTTCCTAATCTGCACGATGGGAAAATTTGCTATCATATTCATATTCAATATTTGAGGGATTATTATTTGTTATTTTCTTGTGATGACATGTGCATTTGGCAAAACACAATGCTGTAATGGAGTGACTAAGTTAAGACCTCTTGAGCTGCTATGTTTATTGCTTGGTTTATTTAGTTTTTAAAAAAGTACTTACCATTTATGAATCCACTATTAGAATCAACTCTTTTCTTTATAAAATATTTGTATGTATGCAGTGAACAAGCCGTGGGGTGGCAGCACAACTATCGTATCTTGATTTTGAGCAAAAATAACTTTTTTGCATATTTTAAGGCGCTGCCATGGGGGCATGTCCTGTAAATATCTCAAGAGTCCGTCGATTTATATAAAACGGACAGTGGTAAAATTTCAGTGAATCAGTTTTTTGCCTCCCCTGTAAAGTTGTCAAAATCAAGTTGGGATATTTGAGCTGCCACCCAGCCTACTTTGCGGGAAGCCAAAATCAAGAGTTTTTTTTCCTCTCTACCTTTGATCTGTCAAAGTTACAGCTCGGTGGATGTTACCATCTGACAATCTTCATTCCAGGTTCACGGATGTTATAGCCAATCAAAAGACTTTCTTCTGACTTTGCCTAAAACATGCAGCTTGGAACTCCAAACCTGTCCATCCTGCCAATCATCTAGAAACTTAAAAAAAAATCCACAAACTGAAAAAAATTAAAACAGATGTCAATGAAGCTTTGGCAAATGTTGTCTTTTTATGGCCTGATGTGGGAAGATCACACACACACACACACACACACACACACACACTTATTGCATCTTTTTCTGCAAACCGCGTGGTGCACACAGTCATATTGAAGACATGCATTTGAGTAAGGTTTATGATAGGAGAAGAAGATCGAGGTATATTCTCAAACCGTAGACATATTTGAAAGAAACAGTTGCCAACTCTGACGATTTTTAGTGAGTTGATAAATGGAACTCACTTCATATGAATTAGATTTGGATGGAACATGAACATGCCTTGTTCTTTGTTGAACTTTTTATGTCTCACTAAAAAGTTAGAATCTCACTATTTAAAAAAAATTGTGAAATCTCACTAAGTAGAGCAGTTTTGAATTTTAATTAAATGAACTAGATTACATAATGTTGTCTTGATGGCCATTACCACATTTTGATACCTGTAAGTTATTGGATGAGCTAAATAAGATTTTTTGTTTTTTGAAAAGCTGCAACTAATTTTGGTTGCTCAATTAACATGTGCCACCATATTTTATTTCAGGTCCAGGCATAAAGTCCTGAGAGGTGCCTATTCTAGATAACTTTTGCAGATGAATATTTTACTTTTGCCCAAACGATATATTTGTAAGCTGCATGAACACACTGTCAAGCTGATTGATAACTGTGCTTGTTGCTCCCCACAGGCTACAACAATCCCGGCCAGCCTGATGGTGGCTACTCCCAGCCATATAGCCAGCCTGTAGGCTACAACCAAGCTGGCTACAACCAAGCTACAACGGTAGTTGTGTCACAGCCGGCCGTCACTGTGATACAGACGTTCCGAGAGTCTCCCGTGCACACCAACTGCCCTCACTGCAGAGCTGAGGTGGTCACTGGTATACATTACGAGAGTGGCACTTTCGCCTGGGTCATTTGCTGTGTGCTGTGGTGGGTTGGGTAAGTGCAGGTTTTCCTCGTTTTCTGTGATTTAGTCTTACTACTCTTACAGTTAACCCGGAGAAGAGTCAGAGAATATGATGTACAGAGCAGTGGAAAGTCATGGAATGAGGTTAAAAAGCTAGCCCAGGATAAAGAAAAGTGGAACGTGTTTGTTTGTGGGTGGGTGGATCCTTTCTCTTGTGTAAGCAGGCGGTTTGCATGTGATTGAAAGAGTTTTTTTTTTTTTTTTTATTATTTAAAAAAAAAGTATTTTATTTGTTATCTATCTATCTATCTAATACAGTGCCCTCTCCCTCTTTCTTCCTCTCATGTTTTTTCTCTCTCTCTCTCTACCTCTTCTCGCCCTGCTCCTCCTTCTCTCCATCTCTCCTGTTTTCTGTCTGTCTGTTTGTCTAGCTGTCTAGCTCTATTTCGCCTCTTCTTCATTCAAGGTAAAGATAGACAGAAAGCCAAAATAAAAAGGGAGTAAGCAATCGATAGAGAAGGAAGGAGAGACAGACAGACAGAGAGGGGGAGAAGGAGAGAGAATGAGAGAGCAGTAGTATGTGTGATAGACAGAAGAGAACAGAGATGGTTAAGGAAAGGAAGAGCATGCATCATCCTTGCAGTTTTGATAATTAGTTGGCAAAGCTAAGCCCGATGAATCCTGTGCACAAGCAGTCTTGTTTTATCAACTTGAACCCTGTCAGTGAGGTCACCGGTCTTGCCAACAAGGCACGGTCCTAATGAAAACAATGTCTGTTGTCTTGTCTGCTTCAGTTTGTTACTCTCCAGCTCGCTAGCTTATGTGGTATCTTTGTAAAATGATTTGAAAGGTCTTGATGCAGCGAGGGGACCAATGAATCACGATTCCAAAAGACTAGTTACCTGTTTGCACTGCCATCCGAGATCCGCTGGTTCAGCTTCCGCTCGCGAACTACAAATCTGATCCGTCAGTTCGCCCAAGCTCTAGTTATTTATAGAGACGCTAGCCTCAGCTGTTTTAGCCTCTTCTTGTTTTTTTTTTTTACTTGAGCACTCAAGCAGGCTTAAGGTTCCCTGAGGGTTGCCATTTGTGTGCTGCATTAGCAGCGCAAAAATCCACATCAGGCAAATTTTTGTGTAAAAAAACCAACACCCCCCCCCCCCCCCACACAAAAGAAACCAAACAAAAAAACCCAGCAACGGACAAACCCAAAATAACACAAAATTTTAATTACAATTTTAATTTGAATTTAATTTAAAACAAAATTATGGCCGCAGGTAGAGAGGAAAAAACGTTAATTTGGATTTGAAATTGATGATGTGCCATAAGAGTGGAGAATGATCTTATTGTACACTACAGAGACCACAGTGTCGTGCATACTTGAGTACTTGAACCACTGGTCGCTTCCTGTGTATGTCTTGATAGTTTGGACCGTGATTATCCTGTGTATGTCTTGATAGTTTGGACCGTGATTATCCTGAAATCTGAGCACTGACCACAGTGGGCTTGGAGGAGATTTTTCTCTTTATTTGTACACAATGATTCGGAGATTCAGAATTTCCAGTCCAGACACCTGGTTTGGGAATAAAGTTTAAAAACACCGAGTTTATGCTTTGATTTTATGATTATTATCTTGACACTCAACTCCCCATGATTTTACGGTATGTCCTCCAAGGAACATGATAGCCCATTAGTAACCAGTGTCTATAGTGTTATGGTTAGGCTCTTTGCCTCCTATACAGAGGACATGAGTTCAGGACCCATGTGAGGCGGTTTGTTTGGTCCAATAGGTTTCTCCATTTTTTTTTCAGGAACAGCACTCCTTTTAGCTTGCATCAGTGCTGCGAGTCGGGGTTGTAGAAGCCTGTCTCTTAAATGACCTTGCAGCCTTGCAGTATTGCAAGAGATGTTTAACTAAAACAAATTCAAACCAAAGTCAGTTGCGGTTGATGGGCTCTCATCTGGCCACAGAAACATGATGCAAATAAAGCAGAAATCAATCTCTTGTAGATGGATACATCCCTGTGTCAGCCATCTCTTGTAGATGGATACATCCCTGTGTTAGCCATCTCTTGTAGATGGATACATCCCTGTGTTAGCCATCTCTTGTAGATTGATACATCCCTGTGTCAGCCATCTCTTGTAGATGGATACATCCCTGTGTCAGCCATCTCTTGTAGTTGGATACATCCCTGTGTTAGCCACCTCTTGTAGATGGATACATCCCTGTGTCAGCCATCTCTTGTAGATGGATACATCCCTGTGTTAGCCATCTCTTGTAG